>BLKR01002213.1:0-213740 GCA_011170035.1 Teleogryllus occipitalis
AATATTCTTTATATATATATATATATATATATATATATATATATATATATATGAAAAAATTCATTACATGAAAAACATCTTAATTTTTAGTGAGTTTCAATAATGTTTATGTAAGGTACGACTTATTAGAACAGTGCTCGATGCCTCACACATTTGAATAACTAAAAAAACGACTGAAACGCCTCTTAGGCTTATAGGAAACAGCTACACAGAGCAATGCCTTGGCAGGCAGAGAGTCAAAGGAGGATTATAGATGCGGCCGGAGGCGAGTTGGGGCGTGGCAGGGAGCGGGGCCGGAGGGGGGCGGGGACGGAGGAGGCGGGTGAAAAGATGGCGGGGGCAGAGGAGGAGGTGGTTCCGAAGCGGAAGCACCGGGGCCGGAGGTGGCGGGTGTGAGGGGGTGGAGTGGAGGAGGCGGGGGCGGAGGAGGCGGGGAGGTGCCGAGGCGGAAGCGCCGGGGGCGGAGGTGGCGGGGTGGAGGAGGCGGGGAGAAGGTGCCAAGGCGGAAGCGCCGGGGCCGGAGGTGGCGGGGGCGGAGGACTGGGAGCGGAGATTGACGGCTCCGGGTGCAGCTTCGGGTGCGGAAGCAGTATGCGACGTTGGGGTGGGTCGGGGGCGGAGCGGGAATTGGAGTGGAGGGGAGGCTGGCAGAAGTCAGCAGCACGGCGCCGGAAGTGCGCGGCGTGCGGGCGAGCACGCAGACGTTCCAATGCGGAGATAAGAGCCTCCGCCATCCGAGATTCGCTTAGTACTCTTAGTGCCAACAGACGTGGCAGTGCCTGCGCTGATGCAACCGAGATAGCCTCGAGTTGGAAATGAATTTATATCTGAGGCGCATAAGTCGATCTCAGATGGAGAGATTATCGTGTAGCTATGATGAAGTGTTATGTCTCACGGATACATACAGGAAATGTCGCGCACATTTACTCTTAAAATTGTTATGCAAGTATCAAATGTTGTTGCAAAAAAAGTTGACTCATGGCCATTCATAAGACATCGGAGTCTAAAACTAGGGGAGTATTAGTCGTCCCTCCAACGAAGAAAAATGTTATTTTGTGTTAAAACAATGGTCATTTATTGTGTTCATTTAAAATACAAATTTAGGTGAGTGAGTAATGTTATTGTGAACTTATAAATGTCACTTATACTTTATAAATTTTCATTACGTGTGAATAATGATCATGGCACGGAACATGCGTGCAGTACATACGTTTGTCATTTTCTCCCAGTCACCATTAAATTGATGACCCAAATTTTCCTTTCCCATTGGTAATGTCTGAATTATACTTTTCGCTGCTTGAAATGAGATACAACGGGTGAATTCGATGACACTGATTGGGGATGTAGAGCAAAACCACGAAGATACGTCGGTTCTAAAAGGATATATTTGAGATAAATAATCGATTAAAAGTATTGACGTGTGGGTGAACTAATGGGTGAACGGCAATTGTGAAATGCAAAACTATGGGTTAGAAGACAAGTAGAATGACGTGATAGGAGAAGTACAGTGAATGTGCGCTGTACATAAAACAAGGGTAAAACACTGGAGGCTAATCAAAATGTGCTTCATAGATTCAGGAACAAAGTGCAAACAAATAGACAAGTTATCGGAGAGAATAAAAAACTGCCTTAGCACATGAGAATAAATATCTTCCTTCTTCCAAAACTTCCTTCTATGAAAAATATTGTAACGGTCTTCATTTTGTATTTTAGTCAGACTGTAACATTTTATCAGTATACAGCCATTTAGTTTTTCAGTTACCTGTTACATCTTTATCCTAAAATGTGACTGCATTTTTGAAAAAAATTAATAAATTCATTTTGTGACAGGGAAGTTCTTTACTGTACCTCTTCGTTGGGTCAAAAATGTCATTTAGAGAAGTTAGTTGGAGTATTCGTCGAGTTGTTAGATTCAAAACGCACCTTTTGGCACCGCCTTCCACACCACTAGTATCAAATCTCCAGGAGGAGTCGCTAAAGATCGCGGAAGGCCGTGGCGCAGAGGCGGCAGGCGGGAGCGCGAGTTGGAGAGGATGGAGGGGCGGAGGGAGCGTAGGAGCGGGGGCCTCGCCACGGGCGACGTCATCAATCTCCTCTGGCGGCGCGGGCAGCGGGCGGGCGGCGGGCGGGGGCGCTGCAGGTGCCGCCTCCGCAGGAGGACGCAGGCCCGCCGACCCCTCGCGGCGGTCGCCACGCCGCTCACATTGCTTACCTGTACCCCTCCCTGTTGGTGCCAGCACGACCCCACCGCCCAGGACCCGCCCTCGCACCGTACCCACCCCGCTCCGCCTGCATCCCGCCTCCGCACCACCGCCCCGCCGTCGCGCCGTCCCGCCGCCCCGCCGCCCCGCTGCCGCCTCCGCCCCGCCTCCGCCCCGCCTCCGCCCCGCCTCCGCCCCGCCTCCGCCCCGCCTCCGCCCCGCCTCCGCCCCGCCTCCGCCCCGCCTCCGCCCCGCCTCCGCCCCGCCTCCGCCCCGCCTCCGCCCCGCCTCCGCCCCGCCTCCGCCCAGCCTTCGCCTCGCCCCACCCCACCCCGCCTCCGCCGCGCCTCCGCCGCGCCTCCGCCGCACCTCCGCCTCGCCTCCGCCCCGCCTCCGCCGCGCCTCCGCCCCACCTCCGCCCCGCCTCCGCCCCGCCTCCGCCCCGCCTCCGCCCCGCCTCCGCCCCGCCTCCGCCCCGCCTCCGCCCCGCCTCCGCCCGGCCTCCGTCCCCCCCCACTCTGCCGCGCCTCCACCCCACATCTCGCGATCTCCCCCTCACCCCGCCACCTCCACTGACCCACCTCCCTCAAACTCCCACTTCCCCTGCCTCCGTCCCGCCTCCATCGGCTTCCCCCTCCCCCAGCATCCGCCTCGCCTATGCGCTGCCTCCCTCTACTCTCCCACCTTCACCCCCGCCTCGCATCCTTCCCGCCTTCCCCCTCCTCTGCTACACCCTATTTACCTGTTACCTCCTTCAGTTACTCCTTCCGCCCCCAAACTCTCCAGCTTCCTCTCTCCCTCTACTGTTCCTTGACATCTCACAACCTCCTCGCCCTTCTTCCACTTCTTCTCACTCCCATCTGCCCTGTTTTCACAGATCTCTTCTCTGCTACCGCGATCAACTTTGTCTGCTGCTGTCCACCTCGCTTCCTCCTTGACTTCCTCCACTCCAGAAACCATGACCTCTCCGCCACGACGCCTCACACGCAGTCATTATGCGACCCAAGGCAACGCGCCACCTCACATTCTGCAGCACCTCTCCACCACCACATGGCCTCTTCTCCTACTGCTTTCGATGGCTGAAGTCTAGAACACGGTACAACCTGAGGAAGTCGTTTAAACCGATACTTCGCGCTACTCCGGCGAGGGGGAAATCCACTGTGGAGGGGACGAGGGGTGGTTAGGCGATTATAAGGGGAGGCAATTTCACCCTAGTATCTTGCTGGAGCTCAATTACTAAATAGTGCTTCGATCGTGATGGTATGCTTCTGTGATGAAGCTTGTAGTGTTCTTTTCACGTGTTTGCAACTGCGCAGTGTGAATTATTCAGGTTTTCTTACAAATTGCGTACTGAAGTACTTTCTTATAAAAATGAATCGGTAATTATGTGGTGGATAGACTGAAGGATGTATATAATGAACGCGAAGGCCATAGGCTGGGGCCGCGCCGTGACTTTGATTCGGGCGAACGAAGCGAGAAAACTTGCCTTTGGAAGTGTTTTGGCATTAAAATGCGGCGTGGACAAAGTACATTAAGGGAGAGCGATGAAAATCGCCTATCGGTAAGTTTTATTCACTTCTATCATAGCGCTTACCGAAATTTGAGGGAGAGCTTAAGGAGACATTCCTCCTTTGCCCCCTCCTCTCTCGGAGCTTGGGGTGTGAACAGAGGTTATATAAAAAATATAATATATAAAAATATAATGTATAAAAATATATAAAATATAATATATACAAATATATAAAAATACTGTATTATTAGTATAGTATCTCTTTATAACAGAATACATTTATTTACCTCACAATATATCAAATAATACAGAATATTTCTTTCGTGCTTTATTATTTTAGTATTTTATAATTATTGCGTATAATTTCTGTAATTTGTAATATAAGAAAAGTTTGAGAGAAATATTTAATTTTCGTTGTATATTACATTATTACTTTGAATCTACCACGCAAAAATTGTTGTTTAAAATAATTTCGTAAAAAGAAGTTATTGAAAGCTGAATATTTTAAATCGAATTCTGCTTTTATTTTTCTTAGTTCTGAATGTCCTTCGCGGACCTGCTATTGGAGTATAGGATTTCTTACAATCTCCGCGTTTTTCTTCTGAAATATTTAGTGAGCCGTGCTGCAATAAATATCTTTTGGCGAATGAGTTTTCTTCGAAAGCAGTATGTGGAGGTGTTCGGCGCTCCATTAGATTTTCTCGTTTTCGTCCAGGAATAAAAGCAAACGGCAACGGTCACACTACAAGACGAAAGATCACGAACTTTTGCCTACGTCCGGAACCCTGTTGTGAAAGGTCTCAACTTTTACTGTCGTTATGGTCCCAGAAAATCACATTCGGTAGATTCGTAAACAGTGTCTTGATTCGTAGGTTAAACTGAGTTTTCTTCTATTCTGTGGTGTGTGATAAGAAACTGTTCACTGTAACATGAAGACTTCAGTGTGAAAAGTGTAACATTGTGATAAAAACTGAGGTAAGAATGAAATCATGCATCGGGAGGATGGTTTACAACTTGAGTTCGACAGAAGTTATAAACACGAAGAACTCTCTTCCACAGCGGATGTTAGTTGTTTGTTCTTCCTTCGGTTTAGGCGACACGTCGAGTCAGCAGTCGAATAAATTGTGTTTTAAGGCCTTGTTCCGTCCGGACTTTCAGTGGACTTCTTTTATCAGTTGCTCGCTATATACTGAATGGCTAGCGCTTTCTTTCGGGCGCAAGGTCAAACGCAAGAGATTCTTGGCTCTGAGATTTCCCCTATCGTCCGAGATCTTAAGTTGAGAGTGCGGGAAAAGGAGGCCTTTCGCTTGCTCTAGAATAGAAAATGCTTTTCTCCAAGAGGCTGAATGCCTTTCCGGCTATAAGCGCGATTGTGTACCCCGTTACTCCCATTCCTTCTTTTTCAAGCAGACAGAGGATGTTTTACTTGGGAATGGCATCCAGGAGAAAACAAGATAAATTTACGTCGTTTTAAAATCTTCTGGATCTAAGTACCGGTGTGTAAATATACATTTAAACATTGTCTTCCTCGTGCTACTATACTATCGATAATTTTATTTGTGAGATTTCGTTTCCTGTTGTTATTTTGTTCATAAAAATTGTATAAATTAAATCATGATTTTCTGTTACCGCTACGCTATACAACATACGATAGAACTTAAATAAACAAATCATATAAACTTTTTAATTCCCTCAGAATTCCGAAAGAATTATTATTTTTTTGTAAACTTCGTGTTCAGTAATTTTATAATCATAACGAATATTCCTAGCCTGATGTTTATTCAACATTCGTCTCTCATTTATCTCGAATTCCCTAGTTTCACTAGTAACATTTCATCTCTATTGCGCGCGCAACATATGGCCGCGATGAAAGCCACGGCTCATTAAATTACATCAGCCGCTCCGCACTCGCCACTAACGACCGACTTTTCACGTGCGAACTGCCGCGACCCGGAAGCCACATTGTTTACGAATTGGATCGGCCGGACTTGGCCCGCCACGTCCTCGCGCCCAGCTAGCGAGCGTCCATTGGACGAAGTGTTTTCTTCTGTCCCTTCCTAACTTTTTTCTTTCTTCCTAAAGAGTAGAGAGAATGCTATGTAATAATGTCCAAAAAACGGCGAATTTTTTACCGAAAACCTGATACTACAGGGCCCTAGTAACTAAAAATATGGATAAATTAGGAAAAAATCCTATAACTCGTAGTGTAGCCAGAATATGTTTTTTGGAGTCCTTGTTACTGAAAATCGAATGACTAACACGTCTGTTTGTCCGTCCGTCTGTCCCTCTGGGAACAACCCTAGCGAGTAAACCGTTTAGACGATTTTCTCCAATATTGATATTTCCCAATCGATCTGACTGACCTCTTGAATTTGAAAACGATATTTCAATTATTGGGGGTACTTTACATGAAGCCCCTGGGACATTTTCAATATTTTAAAAAAAGAGCTCCATCGTTTGTGATTAAATTGTGTTATTGGATAGTGTAAAGAACGTTTAAGAGAACGGCGAAGTGCTCATATTCGTTGAAATCCCTTTTTCGAAAATTGCAAAAGTTCGAAACTTTTTCGGAGTCTTCCTACAACTAAACTATTAAAGATAGAGAGTTTTCGTTAATGAAAAATGTGCCTTAGAGATAAATTTTGAAATAAAGTCATGTACAATTTTTCGAAAATTTGAACGCTTTTCGCGTTATTTTGTGTGAAAATACGAAAGAGAACATTCTTACTGTTTGAGCACCACTAGTTACATTTCTTTGACTCCTTTTCCATGTTCTTCTCTTGTTGTTTTCATGATCACAGTGCCGGTCGCCGCGTCGATGTCAGCTCGGCCTTCGTCCACGCCGCACCGCTTCAGTCGCCCGCGTGGGAGGGTGCACCTGTGCGTTGGCGTTGAAGAGGCGGTGGAAGGGTGGGGGAAAGAGCGGGAGACGGGTGACGGATGTGGCAACGAGCGGGGAGTGGTGAAGGGGCAGGGGGAATGTGTAATGTCGAGCGATGGTGTGGCTGTGATGGACGCAGGACAGGCTGCAGGAGGTATCGTTCCACGGGACTACGCTCACAAGAGTTGAATCCGACTTCAATCCACCTTTATGTCAGTTTATAACGACTTTCAACTACTGGTAATGTCAATTTAATTGTGGCGTTTATTCCATAGACTGCTTCACTTGCACCATCGAATATTTCCAATAAGAGTTCATTCAGAGTTCCTCATAAATTGATGATAACATGATTTCTTTTTATTACATGACAGTTCCATTGAATTTTCTGATTTATATTCCTGATTTCTATCCTCTCTTCTTAGCGAATTCCATATATTATTCAATAAGCATCATTTTTAAATTACAATCACACTTATCACGACCTTTCTTCTACCAGGTAAACGTTCCTTTCGTTCCAGTTAAAATTTTCATAAGACGATGCAATTTTTATGAAAAGGACGCAATAACAACCAGCAGTCTAGGTAACAAAAAGATTCAAAGACTACAATATTCGGAAGTACTTTTGGTGAGAAGGCAAGTGAAATATTTGTAATGGAACAAGGGAGCCGGCTACACGCGTAAGGCTGCGGCAAGTAGGCTGAGCCCGGGTCGGCAGTTCAATGGTCCTGTTAAAGTTTAACTTCAATCATGAAATCTTCAAAACGGTTTCACAAAAGATTTTCACGGAGTAGTATGAGTTTCTTTCTATTTCATTCCTCAATTTACTGTACCTTTATTATAATCAATTTATTTTTCCAATAACAAATTTAGTATTTTTGAAACGCCATTAATCCTAATTTAAACAGAGCAAATTCAAGCTAAAAAGTAAATGGGGCGACTTTAGGAAACAGAGGAGCGATGACAAGTGTATCGGTGGGGTTGCGAGCTTGTGTTAGGTGGTGACTGGGGGTGGGGGTGGCGGTACGTAGTGATACGGTGTGACTGGGACGACGTTGTGGGAGGTATCGGGGGCGGGGTGATGATAGACTGGCGGAGGCAAAGAAGGTAACGAGAAAGGGGCCGTAAGTATGGACGGCAGATTGACGTACAGGGGGCGGCGTGCTGGAGTAAGTTACAGTACCGGCAGCGTTTAAGCGACTCTGACAGTTCGATTCGCAGTTGCCACACATTACTACGCACATGGCACCACCTACATCACAAATAAATTAAATCTCAAAAAATTAACACTTACCGGCAGGCCTGACACGTCTTGACATCATGTTCATAACTTTCGCCAAAGCCGAATCTAATCGCCTCCTCGAATTCGTGCGAGACAAATGAGCGGCAACGCTGAACGCTGGCTGTAAGAAAGTAAACAAATCGTCGCAAGCTGATTGCTTCAGAGCAGGTCGCATGACGGACCACAGCACGTGGCGAGAGAACTGTCAGAGTCGCTTATAAGCTGCCCGTACTGTAGGAAGGACGAAGGCGTCGATGACGACGAGGGTGATAACGTGGAGGAATCCTGGGTGGTATTGGGTCGTCAGCGGAGATGGTGAAATGTCGGACGGAAGAAAGATGTTATACGGCGGGAGAGCGGCGGCGCCGATGGCATACGGTCGTCGCGTCAGCACAGTCCATAACGCGGCGGCAGCGACGGTGGTTTGGGGTACCGCCGTCGGCGGGGGACCCGGCGGGGGCCCAGCGGGGGACCCGGCGGGTCCACGACGGAGACGCCGCGCCGACGGAGGCGACGGGGCCGTTGAAGCGCGAAATGGAGCGGCGCAGGAGCACCGTGGGGAGGGGGAGGACCTTGGTTCGAGGCCACGCGAGGGCTTTGCTCTTTTCTCCAGAGGGCGCTACGGTCACACACCTGGGGCGGACGACGGCGTAGTAACAGAGTTGCCACTGCCAGTTGCGCCTCTTTGCCGCGCAGTAAACGAATACCGCCGTGACGTGCTTTAAACACGCAGACACCTTTGCCAGACCTACCAAGAGCAATATGCAAGAAATGCAATTTTACCTGTATGCTAGACATCATGTCTCAAGAGAATATTGGAAAGGGACGAGTATATTAAATGCAGAGACTATGTTAAGGATTACATGTCAAAGGGAGTCATACAAAGATGTCGACTATAATGATAGATATTCTATTATTAATCAAAAAATAAATAATATATATTCAAAATAAGAATTTGATTTTAGAAATTTTTATTTTCACGATTCTTGAGGCACATGGCTTTGTCGAGAAGTCACAGTTTCTCAATTCTCAATATAGTGAGTGGAACTCCGACGTAAAACTAGATGAAGTCGAAAAAGGATTTTACATTCCAGTTATATGAGAATACCTGTTTGCAGGAAGTTCAGTTTCAAGACACATACATACAGGAAATGTGTGCGAACTGCTGACCGAGAGAAATTTTTTTGGCATTATTCTTAACAGATTGGCTAGTAGAAATGCATTTAAATACGTGATGTGTTTTACAGTAGTGAATACAAAATGTTCAAAGTACTTGGAGTCGTTCCAGACTTCTGACTTCAAATCACCACAAAACCTATATTTCCTGTTACGTCGATGTATAATTTAAAACATAATTTAATTATTCATGTGTAATGTTTATCTTACATTTGTATTCAATTTCAGTTACGATAATATCAGAGAGTCAAATGAAAATCATAAAAATGTCAAATGTTAAAATGTCTGTAATATACAATTATGGATCAGTCGAAGAAGCCTGCGGCACAGCATTTTAAATTAAAATATTTATTTATCACTTGATCCCCACGGCATAATTTGTATGTTGGTCGAGAGAATATGGATTAGTTGAATGAGTTATTTGCTGGTTGCTCGCACACTAGTGATTAAAAATCATCAATGGTTCATAGAAGAGTCAGGGTGGTTGCTGTTTAATTAAATTGGACGTGCAGCAACAATAGAATCTGAGCAGATAGAACCCTGCAAATATATTTTTTTAGGGGAAAACTACTTCACGATTCTATTTGCATTCAAATAATGAGCCTTTGTTTTTAATTGGTATCCTGTTTTATTTTCCAAATGACAACTCCATTCAAGCATTTTCATAAAAATACGAAATTCTAATAGTTTAAATTTAAAAAAAGGTCGTCATAGACGTTATAGAGCTAATTGATATCCTTTGTTCAATAGAAATATACATCCATTTAATTCATATTTAATTCAACTTCTAAATCTCAACCTTTATTTCATCCATAATCAACCATCTCTCATCAACGTTTATTCTCATCATGATCTCGTTACACACACTGGCAATACAATAATAAACTGATTATACTTCTCCCCCGTACATCATTTACAGCTTTTACTGTTTGACAAAATGTAACGAAAATCAAATTAAATCAAATTCAGACCATCTGGCCGAAAAGTGGAGAACGTACAGAACTAATGTCAACCTTCCCAAAACAGATGCTCCATTTATTTGGAGGGGAAAGGGACGGAAAATAAGAAGAGTAGATGTTTGAGAAGATAAAGTGACCCCGGAGACGCCAAGGAACTTTTTCTGACACCACGCCTTGAATTCATATCGCTCGCCAGCCCTGAAGTAATAGTATTTTATGCAATTAGTTTATAATG
This sequence comes from Teleogryllus occipitalis, assembly GCA_011170035.1. Taxonomy (NCBI): domain Eukaryota; kingdom Metazoa; phylum Arthropoda; class Insecta; order Orthoptera; family Gryllidae; genus Teleogryllus; species Teleogryllus occipitalis. Next base: position 10,242 of record BLKR01002213.1, read on the forward strand.
TTAAGCTTTATTGCCTGAGTACATGTTTTGAAAACGAACAACGTTAGGAGCGAGTTTCCAAATTTTATCCAATGAAATAAAGCAACATTATACACGAGTTGCATGCGATATTTTATTGTCTGACCGCGTTATAAAGTTTTAAGAGAATCACACTTAATATTGCGAAACAACTTCCTTACGACGTCTCAGGTATTTGACATATGTACGCGAAAACTGTGGTCGACTGTTCCATTTATCGCTACAATCCCAAGGTTCTCTCGTTGTGGTTGGCTGAATGTGTGATGATGCAAACATTCGTCGTAAAATCGAATACGTCATCATTTGTGCCGTAAATCAAAAGTCCCTTTTATGAACGATTTCTTGCAACAGAGCATGTCGTTTATAATACTCGTATACAAAAAACATGTTTTTTATATTGGCAGTATATCTTGCCACTAATCGGACGTCAGTGTCGTCAGTGACATGTAAAAACGTGCGGGTTAACAGTGACGACACTGCCGCCAATTGTCAAGAAACACTGCTCGTGTAGAGGGAACTTTAGTCGCGTTTGCAAAGCCCAGCAATGAGTAAGTCTATCTTCATCGTCACAGCGTGCAATAGGATTAGCAAATTAGGGCAATCGGGCTAGGTGAGGCATCTTAATTTCGCGGTGAGTTACCAGCTTCTAGCTTCATCTTCCCGAGCCCACAGAAGCGGTCGCGGCGGGGGCGGGGGCGGGTAAAGGGCAGCCATGCGAACACAAGTGCGGGAGCGGGGTCCCACCCACCGCCGCCGCAGCATCCGAACCATTATCTAAATCACTGTGGGGGCCGACCGTTCCACGTGGATTTTATGTGCGAACATTAACATTTTTGTACAAAGCGACACAATGCGAAATGCTCCAAAATAAACAAAATGCGCATACCGCATAAGCACGGTCGGTATTTTAAATTGTGCGTAATATTTTAGGAGGGGGAAACGTTTTGCAGTAGAACGACAACTGTGTTCCCCCGCATTAAGAGTGAAACAAGTAGTTCATTGGTAAATAAATTGACTATAACATGTTTCTGACCCATTAAAGTAGATGAAATATATTTGCAATCGTTTCAAACAGCTCCCGCAGAGCATTCGACCCAATTGCGCTGTTCAGCGACCTGATGGTTTTAAAAACGCAATCAATATCAGTCATAAACATTAACATTGTGGCCATTACATGGAATGTAAATCCCCCGTGGATAGGTAGAAGTGGTGGTGTTCCGTGCCAAAAACCTATACCTGACATTTCGAAAGTATTGCCATTTGATTCTGTTTTTATTTTCTTCATTTTTGACACACTTTCATTGCATTTATGGCGACGTAGTTTCAGAGATTTTTATGTAGCAGTTTTTCAGTTAATAGCATTTGGTGATAAAATGTTATTTAGTATATGTCGAATAAAATGTATTATAAACCTATTGATTAATAATACTCTTGAAAACGTTTAGTAAAAACAACACTGAGTTCAACGAAGCATTTTTAAAGTATTTAAAGCGAAAGATGCAAAGCTTTTGTTGTACCTGGAAAAACTCGGAAGAAACCCGCAATATTTCGAGAGCTGGGCAGATGCACACAACAGCTGCAACTTTCTGCCCTCGTCGCATCCATTAAAGCAGAATACCGCGCGAGTATGGAGTTTAATTTCGAATAACATTTCCCAGAGTTTCTCTCTGCAACGCGCCTTGGAGGTCGAGCCCTCTTTCATAAACACAAATATTTAAATATTAAAAAAGCGAAGACGCATTTTTCCTGTTTTGTAGTTGAAAAATATGTGTAATTCACGCGTTGCGGCAATGATGTCTTGAGCGGTGAGGGGCCGCGGACTGGCGGGTCTGCCAAGCGGACAATTTGCGCTTTTTGGGTTTAATTAAAAAGAACGCAATCTCTGCTGGCGGGGACGGTGCCCTTACGGCTACCCTTGCTCCCTCCTACCTTCCTCAGTTGGCCCTTTGGCCCTTTGTGTTGCCGTCACCACTTTCCGTCGTCCTCGCCGTTCGTGCGCTCCTCTACGCCTAGCATTCCTGAAGCAGAGCAGTTCATCTACTGTGTGTTTTCATGTGATCCTTGAATGATCTATCTGACCTGTTTTTTCTGTTCTTCGTTTTCCCTCAGCTTCCGCCAATCATCGTCCTCGCTTCTCATTGCCTTATCTCTCCAGTTACCTTTTCGTTGCATCAATACTGTCTTAATAACTTGCTTGTTCCCACTTGATCCTATACATCTCCTCTCGGAATTCGTCTCCCCATCACTCGAATATCTTTCAGTGGTGTCCACCTAACACTCGATATGCCTTTCTTGCTATGAGGATGGTAGTAGCCATTATTGAAGCATCTTCCCAGATCCTCTTTGGAATGACGTTCGTCTCCTCGTTGCTCTAACTGATTCCACGTCCTCCGCTAGTAGACGTCAATGAAAATATATTATAAACCTGTAAGCCACAAATTTAAGAGTTCAAGGGAGCGGAGTCAGGGTTAGAAGCGACACGTAATGATGTAGTAAACAACTGTAATATAAATGATATGTACAGATTAACAGAAATACAATGATAAACAAATATACTTAAAACTAAAGATTAAAACCAACCTGAATCAATACAATGCCGATAGCCTTTGTGTACATCAATGCCATCAATGCTTTCAGCGCGGAGTCTTGTTAGGAACTGCCTCTCGCGCGCGTGTCGACAAGCGACAGGGCGAGCCAGACATGATTGCCAACTAGGCAAGCCTGATTACGCACAGGCTTACAAACCTATTGATTAATAATCTCTTGAAAACGTTTACTAAAAACAACATTGAGTTGTTGAGTCTACTATTACTTTATTTGTTTCAAACCCTGATTTCCACCTCAATTATTTTTTGCTTACCTCTGCTCTAGTCTCTACTTGCCTCCTACTTGTCTCTACTAAGTCCTATCTCTACATCCCTCCATAACAAATATTTTATTATCCACGCATCCAAAATCTCAAGCTGACCCACATTGTCACCACTTCAACGCTACATCTCTAATATATTACAACGTTATTCTTAAATTGACTTATGGGACGTAACGCTTGTTGTGCCTGAAATCCTTTGACTCTTTCCGTACCAATGACACATTTCTTAACCTGCCGTTTTCATTCATCTCGTATTCGCTCTCTCCCACTTCTTCCAGTTTCTTCCCTTTGTAAATACTTTTTGCCAGCCATACCTTAATTTGCGTAAATATTATTCCTTATAGTTCCACCCACTTTCTAGGCTCTGTATTGTCAAGATATTGGTGGTAAGTTAAATAAAAATACAAAGATCCTTCTGATTTGTTTCGACTTAATTAATTGGGCGTCCTAAAGTTTCCCAGTTGTCACTGATTCCAAGGCCTAACTTTCGATACTTACGCCCTCGTTTACCAACTAATACAGTGCACAGTGTATTAAATTCTATTATATTTGATTTTGTCGCCCTCAGAGCATGATTCTGTTTCCATTCTGTCTCGTTTTCTCCTCTCTCCTTTAGTTCTCAGGACTTTTCTTACTAAAATTCTTCTAAGGCGAGTCTGTAACACTCTGCGGTATCTGCTTGAATATCTATTAAGTCTCCTCGGCATTCCATATTAATTAAATTTATTGTGCCATTACTCTGTAAAGCATTCTATCACTGCCTCCACCCAAAACTCATTACCAGCACCCCCAACTCTGTCACCTCCGCCATTATCACTGGTGTAGTGCGGCTGTCCACCTTAATGTGAACAGTTCCTTCTCCATGCTTCTATTTTTACCACTGAGCAGATTTTAGTAATTGTCCAAAATCCGCCGCCACTATCCAGACAAATACCATCACCATCAACATCACCATCGCCAGCAAAATTATTACCATCAACGCTACCAACACGACCACCGACAGCATTATCATCACTGCGGCTACCAGCAGACCTTCCCAGCTGGTGTCTGGCTGTGACTTGTGCAATACCCTCCTCCAGCCCTCCTCCCTTCAAACTTTCGTTATTCCTCGCTTTTCACAGAAATTCCTCCTCCCTCATTTGCCCCTTGCACCGCTTTGCCCGTCGCCACCCTCATCACCTCCCTGGCCCCTCCCCGCGGCAGCTGCGGGGGCAACACGCTCGCTGTTTATGCAGGTGCGTTTATTTGTGCTTTCCCTCCGCGCGGAAATTTATTTACACTGTGTTTAGTAATTTCGAGATACAAAAAGCCCCATGCGGAACGAGACCTCTCGCAGGCTGGGCTGCCCCCACCAGTCTCCGCCCCTCCCTCCTCTCCACTACCCCGCCCCAACCCCTCCGCATCCCACCCACACCACCGCACGCCCCCTCCCCGCCTCTCTCAATGCCCCATCCCACATGTCCCGCCATGCCCTCCCTCGACCATGCCCCCGCCCTGCCCCGGTCCTGCCCCATCCCTGCTCCCGCCTTGGCCCTGCCCTGCCCCGCCCTCACTCCCGTTCTCACCACCGCCCTCGCCCCCGCCCTCTCCACCGCCCTCGCCACCGCCCTCGCCACCACCTTCGCCACCGCCCTCGCCACCGCCCTCGCCACCGCCCTCGCCACCGCCCTCGCCACTGCCCTCGCCACCGCCCTCGCCACCGCTCTTGCCACTGCTCTCGCCCCTGCCCCCGCCTCCGCCCTCACCACCGTTCTCGCCACCGCCCTCGTCTCCATCCACACGCCCGCACTCCAGCCCGGCCCCGCCCCACGTCTCCCCGCCCTAGCGTCCGGCCTCAACTGCTCCGTCTCGTTCCCTCACCCCGCCCTCGCCCCATTCAAAAAGCTGCAGCGGAACCGCCCTGGGCGACTCATCATACAACGCGCGTATTACCGCGATAGCTCGAGAAAATTGCAGGAAAGCTGGAGCGGGCAGAAGGCCGCTTTAAGAACACACGGAGAGCGTAGTACCATTAAGGAGCCGGAACCGACTCTGTAGGCACAGGCCGCTCGTTTGTGCTTCCTGAAAAAACTGTTTCCTGAAACATTTAGCAAGTAATGGATTTTTAAGAAATTTTCCAATTTTATGCATAAAAGTGGTTATTTGTGAGCATATGAATAAAGTACGTTTCAATACATTATCTTTACAATACATCTCTTTCACTTCATCTCTTCAACATCTCTTTTGAATTCTCCGAAACCAACTGAAGTCTCGGAACTTACATACGTTTTCTTCACGGATAATCCTTTTCGGAAATATTATTGGCGTAGTAGTTTATATGAGCGATTTTTCAGTATTAAATATGTTTACTCAAGGGTATATGTTATTTTCAATACTTTGAAAATAGTTTCTTTGTTCAGGAAACCTTTGTATGTACGTTTCTAAAGATACCCAAATTTCACCATTTGTCTTTCTTCGTACCAATTATATCATCAATTGTCCGTATCATCGACCTCCGTATCATCAATTGTCTTTCTTCATACCAATTATAGTTATAGTTTTAGTTAAAACTTTATTTACATTTTTCCCCAATGTTCTTTTATCAAGAAAATTTCTGATGTATTTGAAATTTTGTTGACAAGTAGGCTCGTGAATAGGGCCAAATCCTCGTGCAATAATTACATAAAAATAATTATGTGTTCTACATTAATATTACATAAATAAATGAGTTAATGAGTGTTTGAGTGATTGATTGTATGAGTGATTGAGTGAGTGAACAAGTGAATGATGAGTGAGTGAACGAGTGAATGAGTGAGTGAACGAGTGAATGAGTGAGTGAATGAGTGAGTGGGTGATGAGTGAGGAGTGAGTGGATAAGTACGGAGTGAGTGAGTGAATGAATGAATGAATCAATTAATTAATTAATGAACGAGTGAGTGAAAGAATGAATGAACGAGTGAGTGAAAGAATGAATGAACGAGTGAGTGAAAGAATGAATGAACGAGTGAGTGAAAGAATGAATGAACGAGTGAGTGAAAGAATGAATGAACGAGTGAGTGAAAGAATGAATGAACGAGTGAGTGAAAGAATGAATGAACGAGTGAGTGAAAGAATGAATGAACGAGTGAGTGAAAGAATGAATGAACGAGTGAGTGAATGGATGAACGAGTGAGTGAATGAATGAACGAGTGAATGAATGAACGAGGGAATTAATGAATGAACGAGGGAATTAATGAATGAACGAGGGAATTAACGAATGAACGAGGGAATTAACGAATGAACGAGGGAATTAATGAATGAACGAGTGAATGAATGAAAGCGAATTCCCATTAAACCTTCCGAGGCTCTGCATGAATCCAAATGTTATCTACCACTGGCGTATTCGGAAGCGGCCTCCCCGGCCCAGACCTGCATGCAGCCCCCGCCGCGCCGTCGCGGCCGCCGCGGGCGCAGCGGGCAAAGGGGCGCCGCCGTGCGTGGGGGAACGCGCGCAAAGCCGCGCCAGGTGCGTTGCTCTTCCGTTTCAGACGCGTGCGCAAACAGCCCAACGCCTCACCGCGCGGCGCTTTTCGGGGACTTCCCCTGCGCGGCTCGCGCTGTTTGTTTGTTTTCGCGTGCAAGGGTTCCCTCGCTAGATATTTCGCGTTCCCGTCAAACGCTCTGCCGGTGAACGCCATCAGATGGTTTAACCCTAAAGATAAACTCGGCGCTTTTGCAGATTTTGTCCGCTGCTACGAGAATATTTTATAAAAAATGGTTTGGGGTTGAAATGTTGGGTAGAACGGAATTATTTTCTGATGTTTTTATTTTTGAAAGGATGCATAAATTATACCACGGAAGTCTCTTGCTATGCACCCCTGAAGTAATTATAAAGATTGCCTTTCTCTCTGTACATAATTATGTTTTTGTAAGAGCAACAGGGAATAAAATATTCTGAAAATAAACTACATATTTCCCTCGGCAAATTCGTGTCGCTGATGTAATGTCTGAGTAAATCATTACTCTATTGAATTAATAAGTAGTATAATTTCCTCACCCATTATTTTAGTTCATTCATTCAGAAATAATTTTATATGAAAATAATTGCGTGATTCGACTTAAATCAATTATTTTCATAAATAGTATGTGACTGGGCGTAATGGTTATGAGCTTGTACATATAAATTCTGATTCATATTTGCGAGGTAAAGCCTGAATTTTTAATAGAGAAATCGTGTAATAAATATTTGTTTTTTCAGAAAGGTCTTCTATGGTCACTCTTTCATTATATTCCTTTCCATTAAAATTTTTCAATAAATCTTCTGCTGCTGCATCGTTGCAAAGAAATTTTTGTACGTAGTTCCTTTGTGAATGTGAATGGCGAACGTGATGCTGGAAAGGCTAACTGAGTTCCTTTCTAAGACTTGTGAATTTCGATCTTCTGAAAGCGCTACAAGCCTGCGACCTCGCGCAGCGCCGGACGGATGACAACCGTCTCTTGGTCGCTGCTCCCGCGGTAGTTTTCTGAGATTTACAAGATCGGCGTGCGCGGCAAACGCCTTCCCAGTCTTACTCCAATCGCTAGACCGACTTAGGTGGCCAAGGGCATCAATATATGTCACTGAAATGCCTCCGTCCAGGAAGTCTTAGAGTTCGAATCCAGACTGCGGCAGGGTTTTCGAAATCAGCTACATAGCTAGGTCGAATTCAGCAGCTGTCTGGAGAAGAATTCTAGCGACCGGCTGCTCTGATCAGTGGTTTCTCCGATCAACACCAGGCGAATGCCCGAGCAGTACCCTAACAAACGGATCACGGACCGCGCACAATCTTTCCTTCCTCTTCCTTGTCCTATCCTCATCCCTTACTTCTACACACCATCATTCACTACACTACCACACTAGCGGGGAGACCAGTCGGGACCTTACAACTTGTCCCGGCTGGGGCGGTGCCACACTGGTGGGAGATACCTGGTTGGGGTAAACCTCGCAAACCGACTCGAAGGTTGGCGTCGAATCTCACCATTCAGCGGAAGAAAATAGAGTGTTTGTGCACGCCATAGCGGATGACGGTATCGATCTTCTGCGCATGCGCAGATGCACTAAAGTGATGCGAAACTTAAACTGCGCATGACCGAGTGCTTTAACGTTCGAGGGTGCACATTCTCCCTAATAGAGAGTTTGTGCATCCTCAAAAGTTAAAGCTCTCCCGATCTTCTGCGCATGTCTGGCGTGCACAAACTCTCTAGTCACCGTCACTTCCCACGATAAAAACATGCTCTACACTTATGGGACTCATGACCTTATCAGGTGGCTCGCCCGGAGTCACTTATCAATCAATCGAACCCTCGAACCTCCGGTGAGAGGCCACGCACAGGCACGTCGATGAGCCAGTCGGCGAGGGCGTGGTAGTGCAAGGGCCAGAAGGGGGCGTGGCCGCGGTGGATTCGCAACGTGTTCCACGGGATCGCGCTGTCACCGTGATCCTCCCACCCGCACCGCGCGCAGGAGTTTTAGGCGGAGGCACCGGGGGCGAAGGGCGGCAGACTGTGTTGTCGCGCACGCACGGCACGCAATCTGGACAGCGGGAAATTGACCTAAAATTCTGTTTAAGGGGAAGATACAGCTTACAGCAGTTAAATTTTTATTATTTTTCCACTTTTTTTTCATTACAATCATACTCCACGGCAGTGAAAATGGAGTGACACACAGAAATATCTTTCTTCTGTAAGGAAAATTTGCTTTTAACTTAAAAATTATTTTTTTTGAAAAATCAATATTCAACGAGATTTTTGTGCACTTACATAGTGTTTACCTGATAACTCAAAGAATTTTGAAGATTTTTAAAAATTTCTTCTTTTAATTTGTTGGCAATACTCACAGGTACAAAACATGCTCTGGATAAATAATATTATTAATTTGAATCCAAAATTAATATATTGATTATTGATAGCTTTCTTCAGTTTTATAATGTTTTATCACAAAAACTATTGCTCCAAAGTGTATGATTTAGCATGGTTTTGTAGATACGATCTGGTTAAATGTATCCTAAAAATTTCGTTGCTTTAAAATTATTGTTTTTGAGTTGTAAGGGAAACGGATCTTAAAAACGGTAATTCTGTAAAACAGGGGACGAAGGTAGATTCATGAGTTTTGCTTACCTTACTACACTAATAGATGCATGATGCAGCGACATACATTTTAAATCATCACTCGAAAACTATTGCAGATATCGAAATATTTTTTCACCAAAATATTCCTGAATAATTATTTGATAGGGAAAAAATGTTTTCAAAACTCGATATTTTAAGGTTTTAAGGTGTATCTTCCCCCTTTAAAAAAGTACAAACCCCTGAAAGTCAGAATTGACGAACAGGAAGAAAATTATTTTTTTAAGTTTGTTTCATTTTCAAGCAGGTAGTAAAATAATAGTATGGGTTTAATAGTATCTTTACCAAGATGAAGATCGTTTCCAAGAAACAACGGAATATAGAGTAAAATAGGAGAGAATTCGCAGAATTTAAAATTGTAATAGATTAGATATTACAGTGGGTGAGACAATTAAATATTTATAACAACAGATGTGGATAAGACATAGTTCATTATTTAATTTAAATTATTTACGGGGAGTTTAAGGTAAAAGTCTTACATGTGTCAAGAATAAACAGAACAGCAACCAATTAATAGTTTTTGCTATTCTTAATATATTCTTCATAACGTATGGGATAAATCAATAAACGTAAAATAGAGTAATAGCAAAAGGACAAATAAAGTAAATTAGAATAATTAATGATTGATTTTCATTCAATTATTGTGGATTATACCTTGTCTGAACTTGGGAGTCAATAACAATCACGTCAGTTACCTATGAAACAAGTATATTGTAGAGAAATTGTAGAATTAAGCTAAATAATTAAAATAGTATACAATAATTTCATGAACATTGAGCATATGAGATATTGCATCTTTAGTATCACATTATTCAATGCCAACTGAAGGGTACAACTGCACGAAAGCGGAGATCATGTATACAGATAATTATTTACCTTACATGGTCTAACCCGTGTGTGGTTATCTCCAACAATTGGCACGGAAAACTCGAATTAGGAGTGTTGTTTAATATTTGTTTGGTTCAACCTAAAAATTTACGATAAATGACTTCGATAATTTCTGTCCGTAGATATTTCAATATGTCTTATTTACATAAATCGTGTCATTTGGGTTCCTTCATTTACATAGAGAGATTGAAATCGTCTTTTCGTTTAAATAATAGGATTGTCACTTCGAAATGAAACCAATTACCAACTAAACAATCTAGCATTAATTAATCAAAGGGCTTTGCATTCACCTTCAATTAGTCTTGCCATTCCATAGCAAAATATAGTGGGTATTTTACCGGGGACATTTCCTTATTTACTCAAGGAATATATTTTCTGGCATTCATTCCTTTTTACGTATCTTTTCTAGTTTTTCGACATACTATTATTAGTTTCGTACTCGTATGATAATTGATTACAGAAAGTTTGCAATAATTAGAAGAAGGCTCACATGCCCGTTAAAGTGCAATTGAAGAGTGCAAAACTTCGCAAACACGTGCTGCAGTCTTTGTACACGCCTTTACCGTTGTTCTTTCGGTTTCGTATTGAAGATAAAATGAAGTTGGTGGTGCCTCGTGGACCAGCCGACTGGAGCAGCTGGGAGCCCCGAGTGGATGAAGGCCTGAGCCGCAAGACCTCCAAATCGAAGGGCTGGAAGGGTCGTAGGGCGGCCGTCGAGAACAAGAGAAGTTCCCGGGCGAAGGCGGCTAAGACACCATTCCGGTCTCGCCTTTCTCGCGCCGGCTCTACCCGCAGCCCACACGAGCACTGCGACACATACACGCTCCTCTCCGCCAACGCGACGAGCAACGGAGCTCACAAACAGCATCACCGCTACCTGCCTGTGGATTCGGTGGTATAACGGTCAGCGTACCCGGACTGTTGTACCCGAGTTTGCGGGTACCCGATCGAAGCCGTGGATTTTTAAGGGCGAAAAAATCCATCGTACGCCTTTCTTCGGAGGGGAAGTAAAGCCGACCATCCCATGTAGTAGATTTACTGTATGTAAAAGATCCTCAAGCCTAAAAGAAGCCTCTGAGCAAAATTGAGATCCACCTGTTTCGTCGCCCAAGATAATTCCTCTTTTCTCCGCTAGGTGGTGAAAGGAGCGTAGCGAAATTTGCGTAGTTAGACGGAAGAGCGGGCCTGATGGCCCGAGTCTCGCCACGTAAAATAAGGCATTAACTAACTAACTGCCTGCGACTTTGAGCGCGGTTCGAATCCAGACGGTGGCGGTGGCGGATACCAGCTGGATAGGTGGGTCGATTCATCCGCTGCCTGGAGGAGAATTCGAGCGGCCGGCTGTGTTGGTTGCGGCCGCCTGCGGTAGTTATCCATGGTTTCTCGGATCAACATCAGGCGAATGCCGGAACAAAAAATCCTAAAAGTTGGTTAAGGATCGCCCCCAATCTGTTTTTCCTCTTCCTCGTCCTGTCCTCTTCCCATACATACATTTACACTATACTATCACTCATTACGGAAGATCAGTCAGGAGCTTAGAGCTTGACTCCACTGGGGTGGTGACCCGCTGGGTGTAGATTCCTGGAGGATGAATTCCCGTCCAAGATAACATATAGGTCGGCGCCAGGATCTCGCCATCTAGTGAGGGAGAAACACCGCCACCTCCCGTGATGAAACATTCACTACACTAACGGTACTAATGACCATAGCAGTTGACGTCTACTGATCCGCGCATCTGTCTTCAGAAAGCGCCTGGCCAGTCCATTTCGGCAACATGGGGTTTCCCATGGTCTTTCTTCAGGGTGCCAGGGAGGGGGTGGTCGAGGCGGGTTAACGCTGGGAATTGACAGATGTCTGCAAAGGGTTGGTCTGCTGAATATGGGAGGGGAGGATGCCTGGGCTGGAGCACCTCGCCCTGTTCTAGCGCGTTTTTGCTGCAATAAATACGAGTAACTTCGCGTTGTGTACACCTGTTCCCTTCGTGGCAATGGGCGCTATTTCAGACGTACGGCTGATGATGTCGCTCCTACAAACAGCAGTCCACAATTCTTTCATCTCATTAGAACAACGTCGAGTCGTTTTATGATAATGTGTCCACACCTCCGCTGCAACTAGAAACTTTGTGCGTCCTCTCCTATATTGCTATTTCTGCCATCTTCTTCAACATTTGTGTATTGTCTTCCAGAACTACCTTCGCTTTTCAGACCGTTTCCACTGATAGGCGCCAACACTGCTTTTCTCACAACCGTTACTCCGGTTCTCTCTCTAGAATTTCTGTCCCATTTTCTGCTGTAGTTTCCCCCAGCCGTCTTAACTAGGACACATACATCCCCTTCTTCCTCTCTCCTCTTACGTCACCTACAGGAACATCTGTGGAATATATAATCATCTCCTTTACCTCTCGCCTCTTCTTCAACACCATTTTATTTCATTGTTCTCTTCCTGGTTAATATCTACCCATCACATTCGTCGGTTCTATTCTCCTCTCCCCTTCAGCCCATCACTATCACCTCTTGTGTCCTGCCCTGTTGGCTCTTTTGGCTCGGTTCTTCGTCTCGGGGACCCGCCCCCTCTCCCAAGCACTCTTCCCCTCCGCCTTCGTCGCCGCACTGATTGCGTGTTTGTCAAGCGACAGTGACGAAGTGCAGCGACTTAAATCCCGCCCCGGGAAGACTTGTGTTCGACTCCGGATTCCGGGACCCGCAGGGATTAGGCGTGGTTTCCCGCAATCCCCGCCTCCCTCGCCCCGCACCCCTCCTCCCCCTCCACCTCAGCCAACTCTGAGAAGGGAAAGGAAAACGGGGAGACTCAGCAGACGGTGGAGTTTGGCACCGGTTCAATTGGAGACAGGGGTGCCGGCGACACCCTATTTGGACAGTTATTAATTACCACACGTTCTGGAAAATTATTTCGACATAAATGTCCGCAAGATGATAAAGAATGAATGAGAAGGGGAGAGAAGTGCTCTGCGGTTTGGCAATGGCTCTCGAATGAAATTTGTCGAACGTGCGTGCTACAAATGTTTCAATGGAATGTAGCAGATTTAAGATTCTTTATAAACAGTTTTGGTGTGCGTGTGCTGCCTCCATTTCCGAAATGATTAATATTCTAGGTACGTTGAATTTCACAATTTTTTCCTCAAGTTTTTTATTTACTATCCCCAAAGTTTTTGAAATTAATTTCCCTACAACGAAAAAATTGGATTTGAGTTATAAGGAATAATTACACGTCTTACATCATTTTAATTCATTTAATTGTGAAACATTTGCACAGGGAATTTGTAAAGAGACATGGGTGAAAAAACAAATGAACAGTGAAGTTTATAATTTTTACTTTAACAGTTCTTAAAGCATGTCTTAAATTACAGATTACTAGAAAACATTTATAAATATTTCGTAAAGAATTGTATTTCTTTTTTGTGAATAATATCGTATGTCGTGTAACATTATTCGTCATGAAAATGAGTTAAACTTAAATGGTATTACTCAGCGAATCAAAGATAAATCAGTGCATATGTGAATGTCATAAACCCATTAAAATGAAGCGGTATTGTATATGCATTATAAAAAATGACTAGATGCGTTTGTCACATTAGCGCGGTTTAACATGAGCGTTGTACACACAATTAACTCGTTTCATATTCTCATTTTAATATTCTATTGAGCATTATTGTACTCATCACTGTACTCAGAGTATTAACATGAAATATTCCGCGTTATGAAATATATTGTACAAACGATGCGTTACATCAATATCAACACTGTCTTTCTAGATTTTTGATCATCCGGTTCAAAAGAAGTGAAAAGAATATATTGGATTATATTGTTTTCGTAAAATTTCTCTATTGTGGTTAGTATAATGCGATTGCCAGTATTAAAATCTCCCTTTATAAAACACGATTTTAATGAAATTTCTTTAGAAACCAAGTAGATCCGCCGCTTCAGATATTAAACCGATGGGATAATGAAGGTGAGTAGAGGAGGGAGTATTTAGTAATACGCGAGATGAAGAACTACATCCCCGACCTATTGACTATTTTTCGGTCTTCAGGTCGTGCCTTCCTTTGGACTGAAAAGCGAAACGTATGATGGTGACCATCAAATGACTATCCGCGGAAGCCTATGGCTTCACATAACACCAACATGTTAATTATCTTACGCGGAAAAAAGTAGAATACTGCATGACAAAGGGTGTCTCAAACATTGCGTCATTTCATTCCTGAAGATCATCTCAATGTGATGAGCAAAACGTCCAAACCACTTACGACGCAGCATCGACCGATCAGATGAGAACACCTTCGCGCCGCTCTGCTATGACTCGGCTAGCGTGAAGAGGGGTGTCCCCCAGGGGAACAATGTGGGATAAAGTGAACCATGTGGGACAACGGGCCGCGCAGCGCCGCAGTGAGTTGGAACAGCCTGGCCATGTGCGACAACGTGAAGAGCTTCGGCGTGACCCGACACGTCCTGGGCCTGCACCAGAGCTCTACGGAGACATGTGGGGAGAGGTTACGCGAGGCAGCGCCAATCAACGCAACATGTGTTTGGTGTTTGACTGCACATCAGTTTCTACGACAGCCATTATATATATATATATATATATATATATATATATATATATATATATATATATATAAATATATATGTGTGTGTGTGTGTGTGTGTGTGTGTGTGTGTGTGTGTGTGTGAGAGAGAGAGAGAGAGAGAGAGAGAGAGAGAGAGAGAGAGAAAGAGAGAGAGACTGTGTACGCGCGCGGCTCAGAGTGTGTGTATCCGTGCGTGTATGTGGGTGTGGGCCGTGTGTGTGTGTGTGGTACTGTATCTATTTTCCGTTGTGATAATATAGAGCTATGTATGTGCCTTAATGTGTGCGTAGGCTTGCGTGTGAATATGTGTCTCAGGGTGACTGTAGGGCTGTGTGCGGATGTGGGTGGGTGATGTGGGTGACGCTGTATGTGTTGTGTGTATATGTGTGAGTGTCTGTGGTGTGTGTGTCTATGGCTGTGTAGCTGTGCCTAGATGTTGAAAGTTTCGGGTGGATGCATGGGCACGAATGTTGTGTGTGTGTGTGTGTGTGAAGTGTGTGTGTGTGTGTGTGTGTGTGTGTGGGTGTGGGCCGTGTGTGTGTGTGTGTGTGTGTGGTACTGTATCTATTTTCCGTTGTGATAATGTAGAGCTATGAATGTGCCTGAATGTGCCTGAAGCCTACGCAGTAGGCTTGCGTGTGAAAATGTGTCTCAGGGTGACTCTAGGGCTGTGTGTGGATGTGGGTGGGTGATGCGTCCCTGTACGTGTCTGAATATGTGTGTATATGTGCCGTGTGCGTGTAGCTGGGTCTACATGTTGAAAGTTTCGGGTGTGTGCACGGGTACGAATGTTGTCTGTGTGCGTGCGCGCGCGCGCGCGCGAGGCGTGGCTGGCGCGCAGGGAGCGGGGCACGGGCGGCGCCGGGCGCGAGGTCCCGCGGGACGCGCCCGCCGGCTCCCGAGGGACGCGCCGGGAGAGGATGAATTATGGGCGGCGCCGTCGCGTCGTTTGTTGCCGCCGCGACGCCGCGGTCCGCAGCGCTGTCTACCGGCCGACGCCTGCACTCGGTGGGCGAATAGCTCCGGCCCCTGAGCGCTCCTGCTTGCGTTGACTTGACGTTATGTCGCTGCAATATACCTTCGAAATAAAAGAGCTATTACCCAGAAATCCGTTTCGTGCGTAAAATAAACGGTTTCCAGACTCGTTGTTCACTATATTTTCTGCCCACGGTATTTCTCGGTCAACTGCAGTTTTAGTTCACATGTGTTTTAGGTGCACAAAAATGCTATGACTACACATTTATGTCCACTTTGAAACGACAAAGATATGTCATGCGTCCATAGTAATGTCCACAAATGTTTTTTTGTTCTCTCTTTATACTCATAGCCCATATTATTAAATGGTGGACATGGACATTTATATTGGTTTCCAGGCAACACAACTTTGATTGAGTGACTATTTATTTGATGTAGAAATCAATTCACTATTACTGTTTAATTTTCAAAATAACAGGAAAAATTTTAATACAACATTTAATTACTTCCTGCTTCATCATTATCTATCAGTTCATTGTTGTGAAATGTAATCTCGTAAATAACAGATAGCAAATAATTCTCTCGGATAAATGTGTTACGTGTTACTTGCCTTAAAGAAAATTATTGCTTTTAATATACTTTGCATGAAGAAAAATGTAAATAAATTATGATAAATTTGACACAATTATGGTTAACAAGTTATCACCTTGAACAGCAATGTAAGCTGGTAAATATTAAAGATATCAAGCAAAGTATACGAAATGTCAACAAAATAAAATGCACTACCATACATGGATATTGATATTTTACAATCAGTAATGCTCTCTCAAAACAATTTCATTAAATGGGATAATTTATTGAATTCTTTCGTTATAATGTATAGGCTCTGAACATGAATGGAAAATACAATTTATCGTGTACTAAAGCGTAAAAATAATTCTCGTATGTACTCCGTGAGGGTACATCGAGTGCACGGAATGAAAGTTAATTAGAAATATGACAAACAGGAGCGTGATGTAAAATTCGAAACCACGAAAACTATATTAGAATTGATCAGTACAGAATAGCAAAAACAATGATTGTCATGATGCAATTCTTCCTACCGTGGCGCATACCCAGACAATAATTGCATAATTAAGCGTTATGTATTGTTGTTTAATTACGTTAATTGATATTTTCGAAATAATATCAATTGCAGCCTGCGTTTCAGCGCAAATAACACATGTTTATGTAAGGAATTACATATTTGCTATATTGACCACACTCAATATTACATTAATGTGATACTCTCGATAAGCGTGTATGTCTAGTGTTATAAAATCCCTGACAATATGAAACAAAATTCATTAAAATACGAACCAGACACTAGGACAAAATTCCATGTCTATTAAAAATCTTCATTTATCTGCTCTTGCCATTGTGTTTTATATTTTAGTAATCCAATATTAACCCTTCATAACCATTTCACTGAAATATTTCTGCATTCAATATATCACACATTCTTGTATCAAATATTTCTTATGATACTTAATTAACATATTTTACGATAAAAAATGAAATATAATAATTTAATTACAATCGTCCATTTAATACTTGAAATCCCGTACTGAGGCTGCAGCAAAGTGAGTCACACAGACGCGAATTAGCGGAGTAATGTGCAGATTGGAGGCTGCAAATCCCGTGATGACGCCTGTGCCTCACCCTGCATTACATATCTTGTTTCAGTAACGTCCCCTCACGCCAATCTTACACCAGCCCCTCGTCACCTTTCATGATTTTCTCACCACTTTGCAGTGCTGCGCTTTTCTCTCCACGGCTCGGCACTGCAGCGCTATTCTTCTCCACAGCTCTTCCGTTCTGCCCCGCCCCTTCACTTCGTCCATGACCTTCTACTCCTTCCCTTCTACTCCTTTCCATCCCTTTGCCCTCCCATCATATCCCTTTCGATTTCAGTTAACACATTCCTTCACATCTCATGCCATGCTATCTCATTACACTTCGTTTCATTACATCGTATCCCATCTCCATACCATCCCATGGCATTCCATATTCCCATATCCCATCCTTTTTCATTCCATTCCATGTCATGTCATCCTATCCCTGCCCATTTCATTTCATTTATGTCATGTCATGTCATCCCATTCCTGCCCATTTCATTTCATCTCAAGTCATCCCATTCCATTCCATACCATCTTACTCTATTCTATAATATTCCGTCCCACATGACCCTCCTTCGGACTCTTCCGCTATCACTGCTCTCACCCTACCCTCAAGATAAACGCTATCCTTTTTGCTATCCATGTCCGCCTCAGTGTTCCTCCTCACAGCTCCCAATCAGGCCACCCACACTCCACTGCCCTCGGACTCCCCATCCTTACCGCGCCTCCGTAACCCCCTCCCCTGGCGTTCGCACTGCCCACCGCAGCAGCGCCGCGCGGTCGCCGCCATTAGCGATGGCTCGCCCGCGTTCGAAGGCCGGCGCGCGGCGCTCCGCCCCCGCCCCCGCCCACCCGGTCACGTGACGCCACCCGCGCGCCGCTGAGTTGCTATCCGCACGGATAATAAAGGGGGAAATTAGATGTCCGCCGGCAGCTGCGGCGGTGGCGCCGCCGGCTCTGGCACCGCAGGCGCCGTCCGCGTCTCTGATGGGCGAGCGAACACGCTCCCCCGTCCCCGCCCCAACCGCCCCGGACGGCGCCGCCGCTGCCGCAAAGGCGGCACTGCAGCGCTCTACCAGCCTCCAGCCGCGTCCGCTCCTGCCGCTGGTGTACACTTCCCCATTTCATCCTTCGTCGCTTCCGCTTTCTCCGCTGACGCGATCTCTTCCAACTCCTCCAGTGTCCGCCTCTGCCTCGTTTCCACCGCCTCTTGACTCCTCCAAAATCCTTCATCTCGTGCAATTCTTCCAACGTCTTCAGATTATTCAACTTCTCCAAATTATTCAACTCCTCCAAATTCTTCAATTTCTCCAAATTCTTCAATTCCTCCAAATTCTTCAGTTCCTCCTAATTCTTCAATTCCTTCAGATTCTTCAATTCCTTCAGATTCTTCAATTCCTCCAAATTCTTCAATTCCTCCAAATTCATCAATTCCTCCAAATTCTTCAATTCCTCCAAATTCTTCAATTCCTCCAAATTCTTCAATTCCTCCAAATTCTTCAATTCCTCCAAATTCTTCAATTCCTCCAAATTCTTCAATTCCTCCAAATTCTTCAATTCCTCCAAATTCTTCAATTCCTTCAAATTCTTTAATTCCTCCAAATTCTTCATTTCCTCCAAATTCTTCATTTCCTCCAAATTCTTCATTTCCTCCAAATTCTTCAACTCCTCCAAATTCTACAATTCCTCCAAATTCTACAATTCCTCCAAATTCTACAATTCCTCCAAATTCTTCAAATCCTTCAAATTCTTCAACTCCTCCAAATTCTTCAATTCCTTCAAATTCTTTAATTCCTCCAAATTTTTCATTTCCTCCAAATTCTTCAACTCCTCCAAATTCTTCATTTCCTCCAAATTCTTCAACTCCTCCATCTTCTTCAATTCTTTCGACTTCTTCAACTCCTCCAACTGCTGCAACGTTCATCTCCTCCAACGTCTCTGCGCTTCAATTACATCCCCTGCTGCTGACGACTCCGCGCATTTCAGTGCCACTCCAATTGCAAGCCGTGCGGTCTCTGCAGCTACGGATGCCGTTCACGGCTCACAATTCGTTCAGCCGCGGTCTCCGTTACGGCTGAACCGAATCTCAGCCGCGCTTTTCGAATACGGCTCTCCGGCCGTATTCCCTCCAACCGTTTACTGCATTTATTATGCCGTTTTGCCGACACACGCTTCGGTGAACACGCGCCGAGACCGCTTATTACGTCTGCTTCACCAAAATTCCCGTTCTGGACCTCACGTTGCAGCCTCCAACGCAGACAGGAACCATCCGTTAGGCACCCGCGTTTCACATGCGTGTTTTTTCTTTCGCTGTGTAAAAGTCGTTGGTATTAATGAGTTTTTGTACCTGCTATCTGCCTAAATCAGTTTAGATAATTTTTGTGCTATTAACAACTTCAACAATCGCCGATTTTGAGCTTCAGAGCTGTTTTATTTCTACAAGAACGCGTCGCCTAATCTCGTAGGTTTTTACAACTTGTATTTTTTCTGATTTGGGTATTATATGTTGTTAGTTGAAGAGTGTCTTAAAATTATATAATTACATTACTATTTTCGTGACGCATCACAGATCGCCGTGAGTAAACTTTCTTTTCATAACGATGGATTCTCTATTGATTCGATCATGGGTTTGAATCATGATGTCTCGGAAGAAATCGAAATTCCATTCTAGCGCATTGCTTGTACTTGTTGCCATCGTTTGGGTTTTGTTAATATTCTGTTCATTAAATGCAAAACAAAATTATGTTTATTGATCTTTTTAATATTTTAGAGATTGTTAAGTGATACCGCAGCACCTCAAGTTTTTAGTCCGCGTCTGGTGGAAGGTCAACGTTCATAATTTCGAACTCCGATCAAGTTCACCAATAACATAAATACGAGTTGTATTCTTATATTCACGTTCTTACACTATTTCACTGAAGCTTAATACGCGTATATTTTTGATTGCTTAAAGCTATCTAGACTCTCCGTTTTGTCAGATAATGGCATTAAAGACTGCAAGGTCTTATCATTTAATAACCGTAGAACAAAATTATCGTTTGCTCGACATTGATCATATCAAACTTTCAGTCAACCTTTTCTGATGCAAATTTTACCCTACTCATCGTAAGAATCATCTCTCGGATTATATATTTAAAATTATTTGCAATTTTCTATAAAGAGTTGAACCACCATTGATTCATGTATCAACGTTGGCCGAAGTATAATTTCATTTTTTTATTTTATATTAATTTCGAAGGTTACAACAGTTTGTCATCAAAAATATTCAGCAGGTTTGCTGTTTTTATCAAGGCTTTCGTCTCAAAGAATGTGTGTATTTATTATGGGTTTATGAAATGCATTGGCTTTAAGCTTTAGTATTGAAGCAAGCTTTATTATATTTCTGCAGTTCGTTTACCGTTGCAAATAGTTTTTCTATATCTCGGAAACGAAAATGTCTAGTTTTTCTAATATTGCTAATCTCGCGCTTTTTCAAAATGTTGTTATTATTATTATTATTATTATTATTATTATTATTATTATTATTATTATTATTATTATTATTATTATTATTTTAACTTGAATTCATCTTTCAACTATTTCTCGATAAAATATTGGGGTGGGTTTGTGGTACTCAAGAAAACGTGCGCAGATAATCATTTGCCCCGTACGTCATATACAGTTTTTACTTTTTTTTTCACCAAATAAATAAAAGCAAAACAAATACCATTGTTCTATAAAATTTCTCTCCATTGTTTGAGCTTTTCTCATCTGGTTCAAGAAAACAGATTATTGATTAACGTTTCTAATTATGTAGTGTACAAAATTGGGAGTAAAACGTTAGACACAAAGAAACAATATATTATCCACAAAAAACTGAATAAATTATCACTACCTTCTCACTAGTCATGCTCTTTCTCGTCGCCATTGGTGCTGACCTGTTGGCCGCTGCCCCGCCCTTCATTTCCCCCTTCCGCGCTCGCGGCCCTTGGCCCTTCGGCCCTTGCCACGCGGACGAATATCGATGAGCCCTTTCCGCGCTCCACTCCAGTGCGGCGACGGGCGGCCGAACCCGTTAAGGACTGTGGATATGACGTTGCGCCCGACTAATTGGGCACGTCGCCGTCGCCGCGGACCGCGCTGCGATCGCTGCGAGTTCGTCGAACTGGCGATCCCCGCGGCGCGGCTTTTCGGATTTTTTTTTTTTTCTGGTTTCCACTGGAATTTCAACGATGCCCGCTTCGACCTCGTCTTCAATGCGGATTCGCCTCGTGTTCCGTATGCAATTAAGTTTTATTCCGCGCGAATGCTGTGGTGTCTGTAATGCGAACACTTCGTCTCGTTGGTAGCAGAGGCTCGTTCGTTTTATTATGGTAATTACTTCGAGCCAAAGGTTTGTTCGTTTTACATGTGATTTGCGGTTTCGCTTCAAGATAAGCGTTGGTCGAATACATTTGGTGTCGTTGGAATGAGTCTGAGTTGCGTCAAATGAACGTGATAGATTGCTCAATTAGCAGTGGTGTGCCCGGCTAGGAATGCAGTTGAATGAGTTTGCACCTTTCCTATGATTACTTTTTCGATTAATCGTTATGCATTAGAGATAGAGTGGTCTCTGTAGGTTTTAATGAAATTGCTCCATCTGCCACAAAAAAGAAACATATTTCCTCAAATGTGTGTTATTAATGTTAAATTAACTGACCTTTCCAGACATTGTACTAAAATTGTGGAAATGAATTGACAAATTAGGTACTACTTACTTTTTTATATTGGCTGGGCATGTTTACTACATCAAGCACGTACATTTAGTAGGGATAATATTTCCATTTTGTTTATTAGAAGATGAACTGTAATGAGGAGAAGCTGGATTATAAAACGTTCGTTATTTTTACTACATCAATTTTATTGCTGTAATTTACTTTTACCAGAAGTGTTCTTTTTGTAATTTACTAACATATTTTACGATTGTTCGAAACTTTCTTTCCGTCTAAAATTTGCATTCAATAGTATTTGTGTTTACTGCTTTGCTTTCTGAAATTAAGAATCTGGGATACTTAAATATTTTTGCCGAAATAAATGGATTGATTGCTTACACAACGTTTCCTAATTTTATCAAGTTTAAAATTCTATTAAGATAATAAGGCCGTGACAGCAGGCTCATTCTTTTTGGTCCGATGCGAAACTTTTTATGAATGGAATATTTCAATATGAAGATTTTTTAGTGATATAATAAGGGAGTAAATACGAAAAGTTCACACGTGACACCACTACCCTCCTCCCCTTACACAAATGAATATGAATTGCGTTGGTTTCTTCTCCAGTGTAGGGCAATTTACGAAGGGACAGTCGCCGGAAGGAGAGATGGAGCAGAAGAGCTTCTTAGAAGTGACCTTTGCTTCCGCAGTGCCGTCGCGAGGCGCAGCGAGGTGTCCCACCCCCGCCCCCGCCCCCGGCGCGCGCAGCCGAGCCCCGTCGAGGCCCCCGCTCAGTGGCAGGCGGTCAGCGACCGGAGCGCGCAGGGGCGGGGGCGGTGGCGGAGGAGCGGGCTGGGGTTCGAGCGTGGGCGGGGTGCGGAGTGGGGCGGGTCGGAGCGAGACAGGCATGGGATTTCGGGGCGGGACGGGGCGGGGTAGGACGGGAGGGGCGAGAGGGGGGGTGCAGAAGGGCGAGTGGGTGGAGCAGGCATGGGATTGCGGGGCGGGGCGGCGACGGGAGAAGAGGGCGCCATGAATAAATGCAATCGGCGCGGGCCCCGCGGGCAGTGGCGGCAGCCGGCAGCCGGCCAATTCGGGTGTCGCCCCCGCCGCCGCCACCCCCCTCGCTAAGACAGACGCCGCGCCACCGCCCGCATCCGAAACGCGCGCACACGTGCACCCCCCCCACACACACACACATCCCGCCCTTCCTTCGCATTGCTACTGCTCTTGATGCCGCCTTGACGGCCTTTTCCTCTTCTCTCATTCCCTCTTATCATTTCAATTCGGCCTTTCGTTCCTCTCTCGGCTTGTGCCCTTTGTCTTTCTTGCCTAATTTCTTTTCTTGTACCCATTCCTTCTCTCTCTCTCTCTCTCTCTCTCTCTCTCTCTCTCTCTCTCTCTCTCTCTCTCTCTCTCTCTCTCTCTCTTTCTATCTTGCTTCCTTTTCGTTCCTATCTTTGAATCATTCCTCTGTTCTTCCTTTCTCCCTCTTTTGTTTCTTTTATAATTATTCATCTGTCTTATTTTCTCTTCCGTTTTATTTATTGTTTCTTTCTCTTTCTCCTTTCCTTTCAACTCCTGTTCTGTTTATTTTATTCTTTTTGAAGCACCATTTTTCTTACAGTTTATGTCTTTATTTGGCTCCAACGAATAATTTGTGTTGTGGCCTTTCTTACCTTCTTAACAAAATATATTTTTTCTGTATTCTCACGTTCCCACCTTCCATTTTCTGTTTTCCGTTCGATTGAATAACCAGAATGTTGCTATAGGTTGACGTAACCGTATCAAACAACACATGTAATTTGTAGATACCGGAAATTTTACCACAACGTTACTGCAACACTCGTTACATTATTCTTTTTAACGATTCGCGTTGGAGAGGTCTCATGTGTTATTTCTCTTCTGATATTTTTTTGACCGCTAAAGTTATACAAACCATCTTGCCTGCCACGGTGTGGTCGCGTCAAAAGCAATAATGCCGACATATCTACCAATTTGTGGTCTTCGTCAACTTCAAGTGCCGAGGCCCTGAGCGGAGTGCACTTCAGCCCTGAAAATGACCGTGATTATCGAAACTTTGGCATCACAGCCTTCGACGCATCATCCCCCTGACAACCAAGATCATCAGCTATCAAATTTATGTTCTAAAGTCGAATTATAAATTGTGTTTCTTGTTACCACTTACCAGCAACAATTTATTTTCTTATTTTATATCAAAAGTTATGTAAATATTTCTGTTGGATACATTTATCTTGAATGATTTATTTATCCCAGAACCTCCGTTGTGCAATTATTTTATTTTGCTTACATCATTAAATACGCACCGGGAGCGGTGACTCAGTGCATCAACTGATGTCACTGCAGCGCCTCTGAACGGAAGGTCGTATGTTTGAGTCCCGACGGCGGCATGATTTTCGACACTACCTTTTCAACTAGGTCCAATTCAATCGCTGTCTGGATGATAATTCTAGCCGCCGGCTGCTCTGATCGGTAGTTTTCCGTGGTTTCTCCGATCAACACCAGGCGAATGCCGGAGCAGTACCCTAAAAAACGGGCCACGGACCGCGCGCGATCTGTCCTTCCTCTTCCTCTTCCTTGTCCTATCCTCTCCCCTTACACACACACACTTACACTAACATGCACTACACTAACATTCCCTACACTACCACATATCCCGGGAGACCGGTCGGGAGCTTAGAGCTTGTCCCGGCTGGGGCGATGCCCCTCTGGTGGGAGAGTCCTGGTTAGGGGAAAACCCCACTAGCCAACAGTAGGTCGGCGCCGGATCTCGCCATCCAGCGGGGGAAGAACATCACCACCTCCCGATGAAACACTTACGGGACTAATAACCCAAGCTGTTGACGCTCCCGGAAACACTAAACAACGTTGCTTTCCCTTGCCGTCCCTTGGCAGCGCCCGCGACGAGGCGCCAACGCAGCTGGCGAGCGCGGGCCCAAGTCACGTGACGGCGGAGCTTCCGCGGTCCGTCGCCCGCCGCGCTTGTTTTCGCACGAAACGGCGCAGGGTGACACCCGCGCGGAGGAGCAGCCAGGGACTGGGGCTCCGAGGGAATCGCTCGGGATCTCTTTCGACGTTCGCTGACTTTGCAGGAGGCTGCACAGCGCGGGAGCGGATTTGTGAAGCGTGGGAGATCATGTGGATCGGGAAAGCGTCCTTCCCCCGAAAAATAGAATTGGAACGAGATTATCGGTCATTTAAGAAACGGAAAATCTGACTTACCTACAATGATTTCTGATAGGATGTTAATAATGATCAATTTATTAAGTCGTTTTTTTTTCGCTAAGGGTTCAGTACGGGGCTTTCATGTCAAAGGAAAATTAATGGGAAGATGTCTTGTACCCTCGGAAAACTTTTGGAAAATGTTTAAAACGGTGAATGTCTCAGTGGTAAAGTGTTTCTTTGCGCTTATTAAGTCACGATAATGCTTCAAATAAGACAATCAGTCAGTTATATAATCGTATTATTCTTCCGCCCTCTCGTTCATATAAATGATTTTCCTGCCTCTTTTAATGCAGTTCTCTACTTTAAGATTATCCTTAACATAAACGTATTAATAATATACAGAATTTCTTCAGATGCATTAGGCTAGATATATTTCTAATTCCGCAGTTGTGGACATTCATACGTATATAAATTTGACGCGTCTTCTATTCTATTCATTTCTATCTCTTCAATTCTCTTCATTCTATTCATTTCAATCATTTTCAATTCTATTCATTAGAATTTGCACGTATAATTAGCTAATGCATGTCATAATTTGCGTGTGTTTCCGGACTATTTAAAATTACTTAAGCATCTATTTAACTAAACAAATAAATAATATATAACTTCAGTACATCATATGACATTATACATAAATAAAATATGTTCCCATGTACGTAATGCATCGCAGTATCCACGTTGTATGCTCAACATATCGCCGAGATAATATTAAAATTACTTCAGGCTATGCTCCTGCGTAGAAATAATATTTCCATAATTTAAATTGCTATAATTATTTGTATTTTATGTCCATCTATATTTCTGAAATTAAATAATAATTGCAGATCATTAATATTTGTATTAAAATGTATAACGGTAAAGGACGCGCGGCATTGTAGAAATTTAATTAAATTATTATGACGCAAATGAATATCGAACTGATGGAACGAAATACCAAATATATGAGCTGACAGGAGCGTTGCGTGAAATGCGCTGATATTTTATAAAATATGTTTCAGTGAGAAGTAATAATTAAAACATTCGTTAAAATGTTGTAATTTATTAAATTTGGTTCTAAGTTTATGTCTAACTGGGTGTTAAAATACCTGAGGGTAGTTATAGGCTTTATTCTAACAACTACTTTAAATTTTCGTCGTTAAACTAACCTTTTTTATTTGTTGTAGAATAATTAATTCCTTCATTTGATTATTGGTTTGTTAGTCATTAATTTGGCAAAAAATGATTTAAAACTATGAAAATTTGTGCAGAAGATGCAAATAATTTTATGTCAAAATTATTTCACGTAGAAGCTAAAACATGTAATAAATTTAATTATGAGAAGCCTTAATTGCTGTTTCTTCGAAATCAGATGTTAATTTTCTAGAATGACATTTAGATCATATTACGTGTAACTGTGAGTCCTTAACCCTCCTCCTTCGTCTACGCCGAGAAGTAAAAAAGGCTTGCATCTCACCCATTTGTATATCCTAAACGTATTACTAACAATTTCGTATACCGTCCTTTAAATGTCTTATTGCGTTGCTGATGCAAATGATATTAATATCATGGGACATTTTCACGAGGCTTATGTTTTGTAAATTTAAAAAGTATTGCGCACTCGAAGATCGATTGTGATTTCCAGTCAGATTTAAACATACCAATTATTGCCAAGTAATATTGCTTCGGAGTGTCAAAACACTGAGTGAAATAAAGCAGACCCTGCACTAAGCAGTATGTCTATACCGTTTTCTTTCATTCATTCGCGCCTCAAGTATAACATAACGAATGCAACTTGTAATTGGGGGTTCAAGATATCTAATAATGCTGTCATCACGTTTTCAGAATACACTTGGCACATTAGCATAAGAGAGCGAGGCAGAGATATTCGAGGAAACTGAAAAATTTCACGCAACCCTCAAGAACCTCCCCTCTATTACCCTAAATTCGCTTCCCTCTCCGTTTCTGACTCCCGCCGACGTGTTCGTTTAAGTTTCCACTGCGGCGGCAGCAGGTATCACGAACAGCTGTACATCCTGAGCGCGGCACGGCGCAGCGCTGGGGAGTGAGTTCTCATTAGGCCGCGGGGAGCGCTCTCGTCGCCTCAGACGCTCCGCGACGGCGGCGGAGGCGTGGGTGGCGGGGGCGGGGGGGGGGCGTTCGTGTTGGGCCGCGATGAGATCGCCTCATGCCGACACCGTTTCATTTCCTGAACGCGTACTTCTCACGGCAGAGGCGCCACCCTCGCCGACATGCGGAGCGGCGCGCCCTCCCACGCCGCGTCGTGCTCGGCCTGGCAACGCCCCCGCCCGAGGAGGCAGTCAGCTGGAAGGGCCCTTGTGCGCTTGTCACGCGCGCTGTACACAGCGGGCCCCTCGGCAGCGGAGCAGCTAGACGCGTCCCCCGGCGCACCTCACCGGCCTCCCGAGGAGAACCTGTTACTGCAGCGCTTCTGACCGGGAGGTCCTAGGTTCGAGTCCTGACGGCGGCAGGATTTTCGACACAAGCTCTTCAGCTAGGTCGAATTCAGTCACTGTCTGAAGGAGAATTCTAGCGGCCGGCTGCTCTGATCGGTAGTTTTCCGTGGTTTCTCCGATCAACACCAGGCGAATGTCGGAGAAGTACCCTACCAAATGGGCCACGAACCGCGCGCGATCTGTCCTTCCTCATCTTTGTCCTATCCTCTCCCTTAACACACACACACACACTTACACCAACATGCACTTCACTACTATATATTCCGGGAGACCGGTCGGGAGCTTAGAACTTGTCCAGGCTGGGGCGGTGCCCCGTTGGTGGGAGAGTCCTGGTTAGGGGGAAACCCCACTAGCCGACGGTAGGTCGGTGCCGGATCTCGCCATCAAGCGGGGGAAGATCACCGCCATCTTCCGAGAAAAAACATGCCCTACACTAATGGGACTAATGACCAAAGCAGTTGACGCCCCCGGATACACGAAAAAATCAATCAATCAATCAATCAATCAACCGAGGAGAACCCCCGCCGACCCACCACCACCAATGACTGTGGGGTTACTTGCAATAATAGTATTTTGAATAAATCCTATTTCCCAATAAATCTGTAGCAATTGAATCCCTCCCAGAATATTCAAATAAAATTATTAGTGCAAATCGTTTGGCGAATAATCGTTATGATTTTCTCTTTTTATCTTGAGTTTTGTAGTATCCTTGTTTTTCTTAGGCAATCAATTTATTTTTCATGTTCACATTTTCCATATTTTGTCTAAAAATGCAAGTCTATTACAAAATTGATTAATAATCGTTGTTATTGCTCGATCTAAATATGGGACTTATAATTTTATTCTGATATATTATAAGAATAAATAATGTGGTTGGTGACCAAATAGTGGGTGAGGGAAGGGGCGTTCACAACACGTGAGATTATATTCTTTGTAAATTTTTGTACGAATATATTTTACATATTTCTCACAATGAAGTGTCACATTTTCTTTGGCCATGTTCTTCAGTTTAGTTTCACCTTATAGAGCGATTCTTCATTTTAGTTTCACCTTATAGAGCAAATAATGAGCTATATAATTAACATGATGAAAAATCACAAAGGTATACATACGAGTATTTGTTTAATAATAAATCTTCATAATGGATACTCTAAGGGTACATTTGTGGCATTTTTTTCGTAGAGAAACCCCAACAAGTGTGGTCTGAACTTCAGCAGGACAATAAAAGATTTGCTGGTTCCAAACCAAATAAATCTCAAGCCCTAACACAGATATGGGCAGCTCAGACTCTCGGATCTTGTGACGTGACTCCGCAGGACAGATGGATGCTCACGACGTTTTATTAGACTGCCAGAAATTGAGGATATGATAGTTTGTGCACTAGTCCATAGCTACGCAGTAAGATATGAAGTGCTTAACTTATTATCACCAACGATTGCGGGAAGAACCAGAAAGTCCCTGAGTCTCCTACTGTTATAGTTGACATCAGTGATGTGTTAACTTCTTGATCACATGACCCAATACATCAATCTTGTCATACAGAAAGAAAGAATAGTTTGAATTGGCACATTAGCCTTTTAGGAATAATGTCGACACGTAAGTTCCTTAAAATTTAGACATAAATATTTCTCCCAAATTTCTTGAAAAGTATTATATAAAACATGATTGTACGTATTATTTCATGGATATTCTTGGAATTATTCTAATCAATGAATAACGCGTAATTGTAACATGTTACTGTTTCAGTTTGTATTGGTTTTAGTTGGTTTATTCGTTATGACAAACAATATTTCCCTTTTCACAACAAGTATATATCAGCGTGCAATTTTGCTGCATCTAACCAAATAAAAATGTCGATTTGTTTTTACATTAATGGTGAGCTTTTGGAACGCGATGTCACATCATTAATTGAATGCTGTTTGTGTAATACTTTTTGTGTGATGGATCAACAGCATGCATTACACATTGACAGGTCCACATATAGCAAAATTGCTGACTTTATTTACAGTGTATCCAATATTTCCTAGAACATACTATATCCACTCGTGTGCAGAATGTTATTCATATTCTAACAATCCATAATGACAGCGCTTTTTAAAAAACAAATGAAATTAAGCATCCCTATAGTTTATTTTCTTTAAAAATATAATTTTTCCCTTTCAGAAATATTTGTATGCAAAATTCGTACTTACATTTTACGTTTTTGTATTCTATAGTTATTTAGGAATACCAACAATCTACATTCCAGTTAGTAAGTTTTTAAAAGTAGTATTTAAACTGAATAATATTTTAAAGTGCGATGGAATTTAAATACATATCTCAAATGCACTAGTGCTATTTATTCAGATTTTTCCCTTAATGGAAATATTTTCAAAAGAGTTTCATAATGGGTTAAGTATTAATTTGTGTTATGCAACTTGTAAAGTTTCGTTAATTCAACCACAATCTTCTGCTTTTCCTGAATGCACACCACCTCGCATGACTGATATACTGCAGCTTATGATTCGTCGGTACGGAGAAGTTAGAGAAATCCCATAGAAAAAGAGATAACTTTGTGTGTGGTACATCGCGCTAATTACACCAACCGCCTTATTAAACGCTATTTGTGTTAATTTCATTCATAGTCAGTCTAATATCGGCCCAAATAAATTCCAAACTGTCACTCATAAAGTGTTTTTCTTTAGAGTCTTAACAAAATAAGTATAATATTTAATATATCCAATGAGTTAAGTTAAAGATATTGGGAAAGGAAATTTGGAGACAATGGATTTTGTGAATCTGAAACTCTATTGATTTCTCCGTTAGGTATTTCAATTTACACTATTGAAGCTTTATATAAATTCTTCGGAGTCATTTCTGTACCTTGAATATTAACGAAAAATTATCAGTAAATTCTATTTTCATTTAGATCGAAAATCACTGCGTCCAATGTTATGAGAACGATAGTTTGTTTATTATGCTCAATAGGCGAATAACTTTAAACGTTATAAACAGCAAACCACTGACACATTTATTAATGTAAGCGCTATCCAATTACAATTGTTTTTGTCCTTTGCCTTTCAAACTAGAAAAATAAATACATTCCAGATTTAATTCGGGTTAATCTAAAACAAGCTTATTACCTTCACGAAGTGCTTTTGTCATAAATTAATTGTAGCTGAATGATACACACATCGAAAATCGGTAAATGTGGCTTTCGAAGGTAAAACCTTTTATAACATCAAAATGACCGTATTTACAGCAACCCGTTAAGTCATGCTGTGTCTGATAAATTATGAGATAAAGCTAGAATAAATTATTTTCGTGAAAATGTTGACACGCCGACACGTTATAATTCACGAATTATCATGTCGATTTGCTCATCTTTTTTTTTTAATTTATTTTTTTCCCGTTCGACTTTCGTCTTTCGGGGATTTTGACGGGTACAATGTTACACACAATGAATTTACATGGCCATCCTCAGGCAAATGCGGCTATCGGCAGAATCCTTCACTATTTTTAAAATTTCATATTTGTATAAGGGACGTTTGCATTTATTGTTTAGAAGTGGAGGGGTGTGTTATGTGGGAAATTGGGGCGAATGATTTTTGCTTATCATGACGCGTCATTTACTTATCACGACGCGTACTATGAAAGTGAACAACAACCGTACTATATACCCAACATGGGAAATTTTTATTTTGGGTGGATAATATGGCACGTTATCGGCGTAAATCTTAAAGAAAGATTGCACGACTAGGTGTAATTGTTATCGTTGTGGATTTACATGTAATCCTCAGTTTATCAGAAGGTTCCCCTTTCTAGACAAAAAAAAAACAAATACATACACAAATATGTAACTAAAAATAATTACAATTTCTATACAAGGTGATGGATCGTGAGAGTGGGTTTGCTTTAAAAATCACATTATTTCGATTTGTGAAACATATAAATATAACCTTTAGAAATTAAAAAATTAAAGCAAATTTCATACATTTTAAAAACTTCTATATACAAGAAATTGAAGCAAGCCGGTGGCTGAGATCGCTAAGGCAGTAGTGTCGTAGTGATCTCGGACCGAAGGGTCGTGGGTTCGAGTCTCGCCTCGGGCATGGTTGTATTTGTGTTCGTCCTTTCACTCCTTATCATCACCATTTCGTTTCATCTTGACAGTTACCATAACGTTAACACCAATAGTGGTCGTTAATGACCTAAGATGTTGATGCGACCTTAAATAACAAAAAAATTGAATTGTTATTTCTCAGAATATTTTTGATGTTTATTTAATAATTTGAATCAAATACTTCCGTTCTTCCCATCCTTAATATATTTTAAGATTTATTTACGGGCGCATCAACTTTCTCTCTTCCATAAATTCTTTAAGGTTTAATACATTCATCTCAGCTCCTCGCTTTCTCCAGAAACACCAGGAACCATTTCGTATAGTTCTACCATTCTCCAAAATAATTTTGCATCTTATTCTGAAAATTCATGCACACATACGAACACACATGTGTTTACTCAGCTTCCACATTTAATCCCAAATCTTACATTTCCACAACAATTGCAACTTATTACAGTACTTTTAATATATTAATTTAATTAAAGTTATGCAAAACAACTCCTTTTATTTATAAAACTTGGCAATACTCGGCAGTGAAGTTCCTCAAGAATGTTTTTATTTTGCACAAAACTCGCGGCAGATGGAGAAAATACAATATTCGTACGGTATTATCCGTATATTTCACATATGTGATAAAATCGGGCCTTGAAATAACTCATCAAGTTTATTTCAATATATTTACTTTTATAGAAGAAGAAAATGAGCATCCTCTTTGGCTTTTATTTTGTTTTCATCCATTGGTCAGTTATGAGACTTTACATTTTATGGTTTACATTTAAACCACTATTTACATTTGAGGGTAACCCAATTGTTTTCTTTGTTTTTTTTTCCCTAATTTTATGTGTATATTTTGGTTGGCAATGATAGAATAGGTTACAGGGGGATTCTGTCTTTTTCTTAACATAGAACTTAATTTGACCAGCATTTTCAAGCTTTACAAACTTTTTTGTTTAATGCCTCATTGTCTATTGTTCAATATTATGTTACACTAACTGAATAATTATTGGTCATTTTAAAATTGGAGTATTGCATCTATATATATTCTTAGTGTATATAATCAAACATTACAGTTGCAATTTCAGTAGGCTATCTCAAAATGCATCAAAAATCAATGATTTATAAATTTCATTGTACGCCAACAAATAGAAGAGTACTTTATCACGATGGGAAATAGATGAATGCTAGCAAAAAAAGTAAATTCAAGAATAAATTCAGCTTTTGGATTATGAACAAAGGAGAAAAAGCCTTTGAGATATGGCTCGTAGTCCCAGAAGTCCTTTTTCACACAAGAATTATATAGTATGAATGTTACAAAATATTCATTTGTTCACAAGATTTTCTACTTAATAATATCGAATACAACTGACATAAAAAATATTTAACAATGGAAAATTTTGTGAAGCCTGAAATCAGTGAATCAAAATCATTTGTTGACATCGTTAAAACATAACAAACCTACAAACAAATTCCGAGTTTCGTTTCACGTTAACACTGTGTGCACTGCTCATAAACGTCACTCTTCCTTCCCTGCCCCTACAAGCTTTCCCTCAGATTCCGCAATGCTTGCAAATCTCCCTCGTGTACGGGGAAGCTGTGCTTTTTTCCCCTGAATTACGCCCGGATTTCGGAAACAGATTGGGGCTCCCCTCGTGCCGGCGACTTTGCGATGGGGGCTCACCGGCGCTCGGAGCCAATCTGCCCCTCCCCTTGAAGGGCACGCGACGCGTCGTTTCCGGCAGTGGGCCACGGGCCGTCCCCAAGTGGCCCCTCCGCGGGGCAGGGCGACCGCCTCCCGCGCTCGGCGCACGGGTTCGAAGCCCGGACCACTGGAGGGGAAGCTGTGGGTTGATTCATTAGCGATTTCGGGCGCGTCAACCGCTCAGGTTATTTGTCCCGTAAGTGTATGGCATGTTTTTGTCTCGGAAGGCGGGAATGGCCTTCCCTCGCTGGATGAGATACTGGAGCCAACCTACACGAGGGTTGATTCATTGATTAGTGATTCGGGGCGTGGCAACTACTAACATCATCAGTCCCGTAAATGTAGTTCATGTTTTAGGGCTGTGATCTTTCACCGCTGGATGGCGAGATTCGGCGCCGAATCACACGTCGCACGTCGGCTAGCGGGGTTTTCCCCAACCAGGTACCTCCCACCAGCGGGGCACCGCCCCAACTGGGACAAACTCTAAACCCTCCTCTGGTCTCCAGACATGTGTGGTAGTGTAGGACATGTAAGTGAGGGGTGAGGGTAGGACACGGAAGCGGAAAGAAAGATCGCGCGTGGTCCGTGGTCCGTTTGTTAGGATACTGCTCCCGTATTCGACTGGTGTTGATCGGAGAAACCTCCGAAAACTACCGATCAGAGAAGCCGGCCGCTAGAGTTCTCCTCCAGCCATCGCCTAAATTCTTGGGAGTTGTAGAGGACAAGGTGATTTCGCAGCAGGTTTTCTCGGGGTTCTCACGTTTCCCTGCTCCAATTCCACCATTGCTCCAACGTTATTTTAATCATATTATCGTCATTATCACTTATCCATTGAAAACATTTCATTCCAGATATGGTCAAAAAGACGATGTGGAAAGTACTAATGGCCTGCAGCAGCAAAAGTGCTGCTGAACAAAATCACAGAAAATTGTTTTCCAAAAAGTAGTACGCACACTGCTCAAGAACAATAAATAAAATTCTCTCGCACAGAACTACAGTAAATTATTTTAACTAATACAGACTTCACGAATACTGCTAAAACATAGTATAGTTGCTATTTATTGTATACAGTACAATTCTTTACCCACCAAGAACATAAAATAACTTGTAAAATTACGCAACTCATGAATATTAAATATTTAACTAGTGAAAACCCGTCAAAATTTGACGGTGAGATCTGAGATAAATGTAAAATACTGTGACCAGACTAATGTTCACAATACGTTGCACTGTTTGGATCTTCAGGGTATAACGAAGATATTCTGTGATGTGAGTTCCCAAAATTTTGAACACGTATGGCCCATGGGCAGGTGGCAATGCAATATCGGTGCCAAATTGCACAAAAGAAAGAGCACTATTATACTGACGGATATTATTTCTAAAGTTTTTTGATGTGTCATCATGTCCTATATACAATTTTTATTTCTTCTGGCATATCGCCTGAAGGTAAACTTATTTTCCCATTTAAGCAACACAGAATAAATCGTTTGCAGAATTTCTCTCACATGCGAAGTGCAAAGCAGAACAAAACTGACATTTCATAGGCAACGACCCAGCAGAAAGCGAAATGACCTCACTATCACGACACTTACGCTGACTTTCTCTTTCCCTGCGTCCAGTTAATGTACGTTTGCGTCTTTTGGGACGCGTGGGCAACGATTCGGAATTCAACATAACCTGTGAACAACTTCACTACTTCAGTACAACCGAGCAAAACACACTGTCCGAATGTTCTCTACAAAATTCACCACAAAAGCAAATACATGCAAACTGTCAACGCCACAATGCAATAATTACACTGAAACAAAACCTGGATGAATTGTAAACAAATCTCAACAATCAAAACAAAACATCAAACAGCGCCACCATGGAGCATCTATCGACTCATATATATCGATTTTGAAACACCCACCCTTTGGAAGAAAACAATTGACTATTGATAAGCGTACTATTAAAGAAATATTTAATTAATTAATTTACACACTAAATGTTGGTGAATCAACACAAACAATATCTGATAACACATCTAGGGATCACATTCTTTCATTTAAAGGAAAAAATACTACAATCGGTTCAGTAGAAGCTCTAAACGAAGCCATGGCAAAATACCTTATTTTTTTAAATATATAGATGATGTGCGCCTTCTTGCTTGGAGCCTCGTTTTCACATGACGTCAGCTGCATCGTAAGCAGTATTGGGTAATAGAATTCAGTCTGTAAACGCAGTACGAGAATAGGCGGAATAGCACAATCATGAATTTAAATTTCCAGTCAGTACCCCAGTAATGTGTGTCAAACTGTCATGTTAGTCCTGTAGACGGTTTCGGAAGGACATCAGAACAAAGGACTCACTCGCTCTGCCGATTGCAAACCCGCAAAGCATAGCGGTCAGTGCACTACAATTTCTCCTATGCTACTTGCCTTCAAACATCGAGTATTCCACGAAAGGGGAGCCAGCGCTCAAGACGTCCACCTGTGCGTTCAATATTTGAAATACTGGTCAATAGATGCAATGGATTTTTTGATTGGCATTGCGTGTTGGGCACAATTTTCTTTCGGGTTTCTCTCCCAGTTATTTCATTACTCACTCAATCTTCGTGTATACGGATCTCGTGGAAGCGAAGTGAAATCTACAGTTCAATTATTTCGAAACACAACTAATAACAATTCTCTTTACATTAGGAAAATTAATTTTCTTTGTTCTTTAGTTCCCTATTTTATATTCTATATATAAAATATTATTCCTATATTATTCCTATATGGATCTCGTGGAAGCAAAGTGAAATGTACAGTTCAGTTACGTCAGAACAGAACTAATAACAATTCTCTGTACATTAGGAACATTATTTTTCTCTGTTCGTTAGTTCCCTATTTTATATTCTATTTATAAAATATTATTCCTATATTATATTCTTTATATAAAATGTCTGTATATTATATAGACATTATTTTATTATCTTTATTTCCTATACTTACCCTTTTGCTCTTTGGGCCCATTGTGTGACAATGCCGAGGATCTCCCCTCTTCACGCCATCCCCGACCTCGCCGTCCAGGGACCTTCGCGGCCCTTTAAAAGTGAGCGAGGACCCTGTTTGCATTTTCGCCTATTGCTACAAAACTGAATGTGTGTGCGTGGGGTTGTAAAACCTTCCATTACAGAAACCAACCTTCACTTCACAACGCCATCTACTGTACTTCGCTGTCCCTCAACCATTTGCGTCTCAGAATGTTCAGTTCACGCCCCTCGAGGGAGGTGAAACACTTTTTTCCGTTTTCATCACCAGATCTTCCACTTTAACCCCCTTGTCGTTGCTTTTATCACGAGCAATGTTCATTTTGTTCTTGAGGTTGCATCTTGGTTCCACCCCTGGTCTCTTTTGGTTATAATAAAATGTTCGTAAGATTCTCTGATGTGTATATCGCAAAAGATGTCCATGTGCCCCTGTGTTGCACTTTCGTCTCTTATTCCGTTCTATCTATCTATAAATTATATGTAAAATAATTGAAAAATATTTTTCTTTTTTTTTTTGGTTATTTAAGGTCGCATCAACATCTAAGGTCATTAGCAGCCACTATTGCTGTTAACGGTATGGTAACTATGTGGATGAAACGATATGGTGATTGATGATAAGGGGTGAAAGGACGAACACAAATACAACCATGCCCGAGGCGGGACTCGAACCCGCGACCCTTCGGTCCGAGATCACTACGACACTACTGCCTTAGCGATCTCGGCCACCGGGCCGACAATATTTTTCTTTATTTAGTGTCTCATTTCAGGTTTCCCTCTACACCGTTCTTGCTTTTAATAATTCTCTCCATCCGAATTTTTTTGCTTCGCTCATTTCCTTTATCATGATGTTATTTACCTTATAAAATTCAGACTTCATATTTCTGTTGTCATCATTGCCACCGTTCAATGCCATGTCGTTAGATAATCAGTCTATCCTGTCTTTCTCATTTGTATTATAGAGTTGCGTCAAGGCTAAATTCTTGATCATGAAAGCAATATTATAATGCTAATCTTTGTTTGGTTTGAATTTTTCGTCTAAGATAATTTTTAGGACAAGGAAAATAGAACAAAACCAAATGGCATAAAAAGGCGAAGATGATAGAGCGCAATTGCATCCATCTCGAACATCCTCCTCTACTAATTTCTCCTTTGTATTTTTTTTTTGTAGGCCGTAAAGTATAGTTAGAACAAATAAATTTTACCAGGATTAGGTTTTGTAGAAAACCTAATTCTACGAATCTACAAAACGGTACAATCTTTTTTTTTTCTTTCTTCAAACATTGTCAAGTGTAATATCAGAAGTGTAATATCAAAACGTCTTTTAAACTGATTTCATTGAATTTTAAGAGATCAGTAAGATTGTTGGAAATGTTTCTCATTGACAGATCTTATTTTTTTTATAAAAAAGTGATTTCCATTTCTTTATCCACGATAAGGTATCCCTTCACGCTTTCTCAGTTCGTGCTTTTACTGAACTGACTTCCCTCTCATCTCTTTCGCATTTTCACCCTCCCCCCCCCCCACCTCATACCACTACCTTGAACACACCACTCTTCTTGTTTTTCCTACTCTCACTCATTTTAATTTCACTTTCTTTACCCATGTTGTGGTCATTATCTCGTCACCTTTCTTTGTTGTCCTTTCAATTATCCTCTCATTTATACTCACGGTCTAACCCCAACCATTCGGCAACCTATTCACACTTATCCTACATACACCTTCACCATCAACTCCACAACCCCTATCTTCATCACAATCAAAACCATTTCAAACATGATCATCGTCATGAACACCGTTGTCATCACCAGCACCGCCATCACTTTCCTTCTCACCATCGTCACCACACCCGCCATCACCACCAGCATCTCCAGCATGTCATCACCCATCAATGGTTGTCCTCTCCTCCCTCAATCCTCCCGCTGTTCTCACGCACGTAACCCTCTCCGGGGTCCCCCTTGTCCTCTCCCTCACCAACCCGCCAATCCTCCCCCTCTGCTTCTGTCCATCCCCTCCCGCCCACACACTCTGCCCGCAAATGGGCGGGTGCTTTTGCATGACAAAAGCGCCCATAATTCGGGGCGACGACTCCACTGCGCGGAAAGCTGATGTGGCCGCGGTGTGAGGGGCGGGGCGGGGCAGGGCAGGGCAGCGGGGCGGGGCGGGGGGCGTGGTGGGGCGGGGCGGGGCAGAGACGGGAGCGGGGCGGGCGCGGATCAGGGGGGGGGAGCGTGGCGGGACGGGGCGCGAAGTGGTGTGTGGCCATGTGGAGTCGCTTCCGATTGGAACACTGTATTAACAAAAAATTGGCGGGAGCGTTAAGAGGCGAAGACTCAGAGTGCGTGACGAGAGGCGCGCTCCGTGAAACAGCCACGAGAGAGGGCCTTCGCGTTGCCGATTTCGCGTTGATGGGCCACTCGAACTCTCACAGGTCCATCGCGGATGCGTGCGGTGAGGTATGACGTGATTCCCATCCAGCTGGTCTGGCGAAGTTGTTTTGTTGCAACTTGTTGAACACACTATTAAAATACACATTGAAATTACAAAAGTCATGACTGCATTTCAAAGAATTTCGGAAAAATAATTAATAATAATGTTATAATATAGTACACGAAATGTGTGGTGTCAATATTTGTACACGAATACTGAAATATGCCAATAAATGCAAATGCAACCCAGTCACCAATGTCGTTTTTTTCTATTTTTATCAAAACCGAGATAATTACGTTTCGACATTTCTTTTTATTTGTATTTATAGAGCAAAATATAAAATCCCACACGAATAGCTCAACAGTAGAGAATACCGGGGATATATCGTTAGAGTTATTTTCAATTCTGCTTTCGCAAAAAAAGAATATTTTAAATAATAATTGAGAGCTTGAAATAAAAAAGTATGTAAGTGCCATGTTCATACTTTTGAGCAAAATGAGTTTAATATATATATATATATATATATATATATATATATATATATATATATATATATATATATATATACACACATTAAACCATTGGCTAATACAATTCCTACCATTTTTATTCATCTCAACATAAGAAATGTGTTTGGAGTTCGGTTCTTATTTATGTTATAGGGCTTGATGAATAACATCATTATTCTGATAAAAACAAAAGTTAACAGAAATGGCACCTACATCCTTTTTAATTGAAAGTCTTCAATTTGATATTAATATGTAATATGAAGCGTTGACGACCTTATAATATCCACTACATATGACATGCTGTACTTTGGGAACACAATAAATTGAGAGGTGCAAAGCATAAAATCTCGAAATATCCGAGGTGAAATGGCAATGGTTGGCCTACCTTGGCAATGGTGTCACATCATGAATATTCGGTTTTCGACTAGATTATTTAGCAATATTTAAACATACTTTGATGGCTAAAACATATATTTCTTACTGTTGTTTCTTGTGAATAAAGTCTAGGAAATTAACATATAAAATTAATAATAATTCTATTCTGGAATAAAGGTTTTCGAAACATTTTACCGTTTCAGGTAGTTTTTAAAAGGAAATCATTTTAGTTCAATTTCAAACTAGTATTGCTACAACAACACATACTTACCCGCACTTAGTCACGGATACTTATAGTAATTAACAAAACGAGTGTATAAAGAGGGGGATAATTGCATGAATGGTATGTTAAAAAAAACTAGCGGTGATAGCGAGATTTCTTATATACCAAGTGCAATTACGCCCCTTAATACACATGTTACGTCCAATATTTTTTCGTTTCCATTTAAGAATAATTCAAATTTTAAGAAATTCAAGCGCATCTTTTCCACCCGAGGTATGTATTTTATGACGTAGTATTGCTTCTGAAAAAGATCTATTTGAGTGGACCTTGCATTGTTTTTGTTTCCACGAAATATTTGCAACTGGTAGGTATTGAACATATTGCCGATAAAGTATTAGAAGCTGACCAAGGTAAGAAAACATTACTTCCCACGAAAAGTTAAGACAGGTATGAGAGAGAATACAGCATGTACAAATATTGGGAGGAAAAACTAGTCAGCTCTTACACAGTTTTGCTATAGCGCTGTTATCAGAACTGGTAAATACAACTGACGTTTACATTTTTTTTACATTCGTAATCCTAAGATCAAATGTTTTACTAGTAAAACATATATATTTATTTACCTTAAATATTTTATGTTGTTCCATAAGTTCTACCTTAATCTTTACTTCCCCAATTTAGTTTTTTTCCTTCGTTGGGTATATGCAGTTGTTGTATGTACGGAATATGTAATATAGATTTTTGCTCATGTTTCATGGCCGATTGAAAATACGTTGGTTGTAGTTTCTTAATTAAATGATTTGACTCCTTTTCGAAATTCTGATTGGTAGGTGTGAATTTCCATTTGCACGGTGGAATTTTAATTGCACTCGTGCTATTAACATAGAGATAATCAACGATTTTTCATGGAATTAATGAGCATATTTACTTAACTAAAGGGAAAATATTATAATAACGCAACTTCTGTCTGTATTAACACATTTTAGTCATCACTTGTAAAACTCATTAGAAATCGTAGAATATTAGATGCGAATCTATTCTTTTAAAGCTAATACATGAACAAAAATTACGTCAATTTCCACTACGTTTCATACACCTATGACATCTCCCAATAAAGAGAAGGAATTCTCAGAATTTCAAATTGCAGGGTCGCGGCGCGGTTTTTGCGATTGCCGTTTTGCGATCTGATATTTCGTGAATGTCTAGCAAATGAAGCGCGGAAAATTCGAATTTGATGTCGAACTCTGATGACGTCATTCCGAAGATACAAAAAAGAAAATTCAGTAGTTGTAATGGGAATATAAGGGCTACTCTTCCAAGGGACTTGTTTGACATGTCGGGAAACAAACGAACGTCATGTAGGGGGATGGCATTGCAAGAGATTGTGATGAACCCATTTATAATGAGTAAACGAATACTGTTAACGAATTCATTGAATAATTGAGTGCGTGGACGTAACTGCAGTAATGTTACCAGCAGTAGCAGTCAAAGTAGTTCCTTCTTATAGTCGTCTCTTTATACTCAACTTTCGTTTTCTCCAAAAAAGTTGAAATAGAGTTCTCATTATTTTCCTCTCAGGTGATGGTGGAATATTGGAATATTTCAGTGTTAACAAAAACCTACATGTACTCGCAACCTTATACATTATTTCCTTATACAGTATTTCAGTCATCTCCGCCTGTCTGTCTGTCCGTCGGTCCGTCCGTCCGTGCACCACTCACGGTTAGGCATCATCCCATCCACCAATCGAGACAAATGAGTTGTCATTCAACTGGTCTCGATCTCCTGGTGGGAAACTGATTATTTGTTTTCGGATCCGTTCAAAAGATTCCAAGAAATTTCCAAAAGCCTGTTTTTGCGTTTTAGCGCTGCCATCTAGCGGTGGCCGCGCGAATCACTTTCATCCAGACGATGACAGGTCGCTAGATATTGCATCGCCCGAACGCCGCTGTTTAGTGTATGTGGAGCATCACTCGGAATGAAAAAGTACATCATCAGAGTTGACACCCCCTAGAATAACGATCGTTTCATAGGATATTTTTTGTGTAGCAGTATGCTAGTGCAAATGGAATAATTTCTTTTTGTAAGAAAATTTGAATTAAAATTATATTCTAATATAAATTTACGAGAATGGAACGTTATATTCTAGAACAGGATCATGCAAATGTACAAATTTTTGTTAATTATCGG
This sequence comes from Teleogryllus occipitalis, assembly GCA_011170035.1. Taxonomy (NCBI): domain Eukaryota; kingdom Metazoa; phylum Arthropoda; class Insecta; order Orthoptera; family Gryllidae; genus Teleogryllus; species Teleogryllus occipitalis. The sequence goes on from BLKR01002213.1 coordinate 52,265, forward strand.
CTTGATAATTGTCCAATGTATTATAATACGTTGGAAGAATAAACTCTATAAAACAACTCTTTCTTGACCGTTCAGATTAGGTTCTCCAGCAGCGCATTCTGAGGTGGTTAGTACCCGTAGCCTGAAAGGACATCCGAGAAGAAGAGTTGCTACAACACGTTTTTATATTTAATTTTAATTCTTAATTGAATATTTCTTTATGTTCTAAGCTCGAGGATGCAAGAACCAGGCAACAGTACGTTCAAAGTTTTTTAGAATTTTCATAATAGAAATTATTAACACATGAAAATATTTTTAAAACAGTTTAAAGCGTCTTCGATGGCACATTCAGCTAATAGTTATATTGAAAGCGTGATGTCTGTAGTACTTTCGTGCATCTGCGTGAAGTTTTGCAAATATTAATTTACGAACGGTATTTTTTTTTCGGATGGACTCCCGCGTAAATATGAGATCAAATTTCATTACACCAGTTACGTAGACTGAACTAATTACATCATTGGCCGGTTAGACTTGAAAACGCTGTGAGGATCTTAACGGCGACGTCCGTAGTTGGTGATAGACGTACGTCGCACACACCTAGACCACAGCATCTAGTTGTGTGTATCCGTATGGTGGAAACTTATGTTATTGGGAAACCAGAGTTCTTTTTAAAGTGCTGTATACAATTTTAGTATTTGTAAATACATTTAAATCAGTGCCGATCCGCTGACCGACATCGCTAAGGCAGTAGTGTCGCAGCGATCGCAGACTGAAGGGTCGAGGGTTCGAGTCCCGCCTCAGGCATGGTCGTATTTGTGTTCAGCCTTTCACCCCTTATCACCACCATATCGTTCACAGTTACCATAACGTTAACACCAAGTGTGGTCGCTAATGACCTTGATGCTGATGCGACCTTAAATAATAATAATAATAATAATAATAATAATAATAATAATAATAATAATAATAATAATAATAATAATACATTTGAATCAGTATTATTAGGACGTCATGTATTTATTGTATGTACTGTTCAGGGTATTACTTATGTCAGAAAGGGTAATAATCAGCAAATATTGAATCCAAAGCGATCGCACACAAATTCATGAATACGATGTGTTTCCTTGTTCCAGATCATTAGCTACGACTCTCCTCGCGGCGGGGTGAGCGTCATCACAGAGAAGGGGGACACCACGACCAGCTTCTTGCTCATCCAGAAGGCCAAGCCTTCTGACTCGGGCCGGTACCAGTGCAACCCTTCCAACGCCCAGTCCAAGAGCATAACCGTTCACGTGCTGAATGGTAAGCTGTAGCACACCCTGCACCTCTTCCGCCGAACGAGATAGATCATTATAACAGTCGCATGCCAATGGGTGGGGTGGGGGCAGCGACACACACCAGCGTCGATGTTTCATTTCCTTTGAGAGGAGAGGGTACTGTGGCGTCATGCGGGTGTAATCAGTACACAGACGAGAGTGGGTTGTAATAACAGCAGGTTTATTTACAATTTAGACCGTAGTCACAAATAACCAATGCACTGTATACAATTAACTAACTAAATAGACCCCACTGCTAGGAGAGATATTTACAACGGCTACCACACCGAACATACTACCTAATGTTTCGCCGCGCGTAGTACCGCTTGCCCTGAGACCGACTACATGTCTCACTAGTCACGACAATAACTGCCGGCTCCTTCCAGCGTGCACGCCCGCACCTCTCACCGACGACCTAGGCTGCCGATGCCGCTGTCTCAAAGAAGGAAGAGCTATTGTTCCACAGCCCTTACATAGCCCTCGCGACGCTTCCCGCCGTCTCCATTGTCTCCGCCCTACGCCCGTACACCCCGTCGGATTAAACCGTGCGTCATAGCTTCTGCCATTGTCTCTGCATCCGGTGGGCACCGCGCTGCGTGCCCACGTTGGTTTTAGCGACACGACGCTACAGTACCATGTATACCGCCCATGTTAAATTTTCTATTATTGATGTACCTTTTCTGGAAAATGGTTAACTAGAATCACGAGATATAAACTCAGGAGTTTTGGTTTGGCGCAATCAGTATTTACGAAGTTCATCATTATTTTGAACAAATGAAAAGGGACTGAAGCCTGGTACGATAAGTCCTTATTTTCCGGAATAGTAAGAATATTCCTACCAGCCAAAAATGATGTGACTCAAAACAAAACTTTCTACATCATTTGCCCATGATGTTGTTAACTTGACGCTGCGAATGGGGACGATGACGTAAAAAGAGGAAAGTGACGCTCTTGGACTTTTGACAACTTCACACTTAGTTTCGTTACTCATACCACATTATCACGCGTTTGTGGTCTAAAGCGTTGTACCTGAGGCAGTTTATATTAGATGGTCGGTAGAGAATTTCAGCATGACAACTGGGCCAATGTATTCTGTCACAGGACAATGTTTTATATGCCTCTGAGTTTTGTAATTTCAATATAATCTTTCTTTAAAAATTTCAAAATGTCAGCAATTTCCAAATTTGGTTTTGCAGAAATTACATCATAGCTGTTAAAGGGTTTTTAACACGAGAAAAAAGGATTACTTTGGTTAAAATTGTTACAAATAGTTTTTTTCACACTTTACTGAAGTATTTAAATCATTATCAAGAAACATGTTTTCGGATGTTTCTTACTCATGACGGAAATTAGTAAAAATTAGTTTAATTAACTTGATGTTCAAACTTAAATTGACATCAAGTTAACGGCAAGCATAATAAAAAATTCCAGGTTAGTCTGTCTTCTGCTAACAAGACTGAACTCTTCGAACAGAAATATTATTCTAGAAATCCTCTTTAATGTAATGTCAATTTCTAAATAATATTTGATATGTAAATTGGGAAAAAAGAAATATATCAGCCATACTTATATGATATATATTTTATTGAAAAAGTGAATGTTATAAAAAATCTGTAGGGCTTTACAAAACCGCCTAAGCTATTGTTATTTTCGCTGTACAATACCAGGATTAATTTATGAATCTGGTTTAGTCTCTTTCGCTTTTTAATTAAATTTCATGTCGATACTGGGTCATTCTTTTGTTTAGCCATGTGCTCTCGATTGAAATTCCAAAATCAGTGGTTACAGAACTCCACATTTCCAATACCACTGCAAGTTTTATGGCCATGCAATCCTACAAAATTACATATAATGGGCAGGATTACACATGTGTATACGGTGCGAATATTGTAGTGAAAGTCCCTGTCAGCGGAAGAGGACCTGTAGAATTCAAAGAATGAAACATGCCAACGTTTCCAAAAATGTTGCGGACTTTTCCAGAATATTTACTATATTTGCATAATTGCATTCTTTTGTTTTACTACTATTATTATTATTATGAATAATATATATTATTATTATGAATAATAATAAAAATGATGCAGATTCAAAGAGATACAGTAGTATCGCGAACTCAGAATGACAAGATTTTAACTGACATTTTCGGAAATTATGCTAGATTTATTAGATGTGGCGCCTCAAGGTCACGAGCTGACAGGAGAGAGGGACATTGTCATCCATTCGGTAGCTGCAATACCGAAAATCTAAATCGTAACGACGCTCCCCATTGGACGACATTGTCCCCCCTCTCCTGCCATCTCGTGAACTTGAAAGGTCTTATACTTTGATTTATTAAATGTGACGCTTCAAGGTCACGACTGACATGAGAGAGGGACATTGTCATCCAATCGGTAGCTGCAATTCCGAAAATCTAAATCGTAACAAAGCTCCCCATTGGATGACATTGTCCCCCTCTCCTTCCATCTCGTGAACTTGAAAGGTCTTATACTTCGATTTATTTAACGTGGCGCCTCAAGGTCACGAGCTGACAGGAGAGAGGGACATTGTCATCCAATCGGTAGCTCCAATACCAAAAATCTAAATCGTAACGAAGCTCCCGATTGGATGTCAGTGTCCCCCTCTTTGTCCTACTCATGGCCTTGAGGCGTCACGTTAAATAAATCGGAGTATGATCTAAGTGCAGTGTGGCATTCCCTCACGCCCTGCGGTGCGCCTGTCCAGGGCGGAGTTCTTTTTGGTCCTTTGCCCTGTTGCAGGTGAATATCCAGCCGCAATGCAGCACGGAGGCCAAGCGCACCACCGCTCGTCGCACCTCTACTGTTTAATATTTTGCGTGTGTCTGCTGCTGTTGAGTCCCTAACACGTAGTGTGCGCTGTGAAGGAACTCTGTGTCGTGAGTAACGCGCCGCGCCCTGCGGTGTAACAAACTCTAATGGTGGATATAACAGCTTCGTATTATGTTATCCCTCTAATGTGTACTCCGAAATATTTTATGAACCGAAGACTATTTTCTTCATTCTCGGGTTTTTAAGTGAACAAAAGGGGGTGCGATTATGCCTGTAGTTGCAGTTTTGGAGAGAGAAAAAATGAAGCAAACATACAGACTATTGACTCATGGTGTCCACTTTTGTTGGAGTGTGAGGCGTGCATCAATTTGGACGTGTTTGTCTATGCCTACGTATGAATGAATGGAATACAAGTTATTTCTTTGAAACCGTACGTTCTTATAGTACTGTGGATAATGTAATAACAAAGCATAACCTATTAAAGCTATAAATGTTAAGACCGTTATTTTGCAAGTGTTTATTTTTTAAGTGAAACCAAAAATATCGAAAAATATGGAAAAAATATCCTGCTCCATGTATGAAGTTATTTTTGAAGGACTTTCAAAAGGCATGAATGTGTCTTTGATTGCGAAAAGACTGTGTACATTGCTTTAACGAGAGTGCAGAAAGATATTTGTAATTTTCCCCTCATAGAAGTGAATATTTTTTCAAGAAACAGAATCATTTCGCGGACTCATTTTTCATCATATGCATCTAATATGATGAGAGAAGAGTTTAAGAAGAAGTGATAACTAACGGTATTTTTAAGTGAAATCATTTTATCCCCGATATACCAACTCTCGTTTGTATTTTACTACACATCCCTGTATACGCTCATTTTCTTAAACGTGCGTGTGGAAACTGTTAACGTAACGCAAACACTTTTGTCGCCAACGCAGTCCATGACGTAACAAAATTATACGGTGGCATTGTTCGCATGTAGCGAACCGATGTCACCGTGTAATTCTTCAGGTACATCCAAACAAGACAATTGTGTTTCACTTTTATAACAAAACGTTCGTAACCAGGGATGCATGTCACTGAGACTCTGTACTTCTCGCTACCCCAAGACGCACAGAACTGGCCCTGTCCAGGGAGCGAACGCTTCCCTGGGCCTTCTACCCAAAGAGTGAGTTGGCGGGAAGTGGCGCCGGTGTGGCGTCGCGACGCAGCCGCCGGCGGTGGCCAAGGAGAGGCGGGGGCGGCGCCAGCGGCGGGGGCGGCGTCGAGCGACGTCGGAGCGACGGCGGAGGCCTGGCCTCCCGCGGGGCGGCGTCGGCAGGGATTCGCGCAATGCAGGTGAGTAGTAAGCCATAAGGACGGACACCGACGGAACTAACGAGCGGAATAATTGGACTAGCCAACGCCCTGGTTCAATTATTGTGTTACACTGTGTTTTATCCAATGCCCGCTCTTCGTTGTTGGGCTACAATGCGTCGGGGCTCCCAGTCCGACCGGATCTGGACAGCTCGGGACATGTAGAGATATGATCCCCGTCCATAGGACTATCGCAGCAGTGGTTGTTGTGTTACACATTATGTGAAGAAAACTTTTAATTCTATTTCGGTTTTGTGCAGAAGAAGGATTTAAGATTTTGCACAAATTTTGCTTTGTGTTTTTTAGAAAATTTGTGATAAACAATAAATCTTTTCTAATTAAACAATTTCTAATTATATTTTAATTATAAAAGTGTAAGTACATGAAATATAAATAAATGACACTACACAATTTCCAAAGCGACAAGTAAAGCTATAAATCTGAATTTTGGTTTCATAGAGAAGAAAATGGGTGATTACCAATAATCGTACTCCCAGTGAAATAATTGTACAATTCAGTGTATGCTCCGACTATACCTTTACACTTACAGGTATCTATTTTCAATTTTTTCGAGGATTTTGAAAGAATTTCATGTTTATTGCGAAATACTCAATTTAAATTTAAATTCATTTTGTCGGAAAAATTACACATTATGTAACAGGATACATATATTTTAGATCCTGACGTTACATCGAACATCGCGTGTTGATGTAACAAGATATTAAAATGTTATTTCTTCAATTGTGTTTGTGTTACGTATTTTTGCGAGAAAAACATACATCACTTTGAGTTGGGGTATTTGAAGAGGCACGCATTACATACTGGAAAGTTACATTACACCTTGCCAATATTGCTGTAAAATTAACGACAGATATTCGTAAATCACGAAGAAAATATGTTTGAACCAAGTATGAACCAAGTTGTAAATCTGTAGTCATTGTTGTTGAAACATTAAGCAGATACTACGTTACATTTAGGTATCCAAATTCCATTTGAGGAGGTCATATCTTGTTATAATAGATGTGCAATAGTTTATTTTGAGCAATTTAAGATTTATAATTCTATAAAATTTGATGATTCATGTACTTAAAAGTACTCTCTATTTTTGTAATACAATACGAACGTGGTAAGTCAATTATGAAGTATATCTAAAATATCAAGTATTGAATACATAATTAATACTCTATTAATACCTTCTGTGGTGGCAGCTGAGATTTTGTGGTACTCCATGATAAAATATATTTATACTATTGTGGTTGATATCTCATTCACCCCATATATTTTATCTATTAATACCATTAAAAATTAAGAAAATAAATCTTCATACATACTAATAAATACATAATAATAAACAAAAGAAGAGTAATAATCTTTCTGATGAAGGTAAAAGGGAGGAAGATAAAATGGTTAAAAGAGTATTAACTAATCCGAGAGTGTTAAGGTATATGTTATTAGTGTTATTATTTGTAGGCTTTGACAGTATTATCATTTTAGAGATTATTAGTGTTTAGTGAGATTTTTGGATACTTTGTCATCCTAAATATGTCGTACTTAATACTCATACTTAGCATAAAACCCTTTTATTTTGAAGTATATTCGTAATAAATGAGACAGCACACTTTTTTTCAAAATGGGCGTCATTGTCTTCACAAGTCTGTCTATCATCGTGACAAATATTTTATACTTGATAAATGTTACAAAATCTTACATAAATATCATAATATGCTTACAATTTACCACAATTGAAATTTATGTACACACGCCAGTTAAATAAAATATTAGTCCTCCAAGGGTAATTTATTCTCGAAGTTTTCACAAAATCACCATCTGATGTTTCACTTAAATATTTATCTTCCCTTAGTTCATTGATACATTGGTTCATCAGGCTGTACCCTTGCAAGTCTCAGTAAGAGAATATATTTAGCGGTAGCAAGATTGTTCAGCGTAAGGTGAGTCTAAAGGTCACCACTGTTCCACCACAGGTTTCAGAATATAAGAGGTCGCGAGTATTCTCACAAGCACCTGCAAACACACGCACGCATGTGCGCTGCGCAGAGCGACAGAAGACTCGGCGCCGCTTCGTGTAGACGCACGGCATTTCGCTCGGGTCATTGCCCCGGCACTGCCCGCCCTCGCCACCGCCCTCGCCACCGCCCTCGCCACCGCCCTCGCCACCGCCCTCGCCACCGCCCTCGCCACCGCCCTCGCCACCACCCTCACCACCGCCCTCGCCACCGCCCTCATCGCCGCCCTCGCCACCGCCCTCACCGCCGCCCTCGCCACCGCCCTCGCCCCGTCCTCACCGCCGCCCTCGCCGCCACCCTCGCCGCCGCCCTCGCCGCCGCCCTCGCCGCCGCCCTCGCCGCCGCCCTCGCCGCCGCCCTCGCCGCCGCCCTCGCCGCCGCCCTCGCCGCCGCCCTCGCCGCCGCCCTCGCCGCCGCCCTCGCCGCCGCCCTCGCCGCCGCCTTCGCCGCCCCACTCGCCGCCCCCCTCACCGCCGCCCTCGCCACCGCCCTCGCCGCCGCCTTCGCCGCCGCCCTCGCCGCCGCCCTCGCCGCCGCCCTCGCCGCCGCCCTCGCCGCCGCCCTCGCCGCCGCCCTCACCGCCGCCCTCGCCGCCGCCCTCGCCGCCGCCCTCGCCGCCGCCCTCGCCGCCGCCCTCGCCGCCGCCCTCGCCGCCGCCCTCGCCGCCGCCCTCGCCACCACCCTCGCCCCGCCCTCACCGCCGCCCCCTGCCGCCGCCCTCGCCGCCTCCCTTGCCGCCGCCCTCGCCGCCGCCCTCACCGCCGCCCTCACCGCCGCCCTCGCCGCCGCCCTCGCCGCCGCCCTTGCCGCCGCCCTCGCCCCGTCCTCACCGCCGCCCTCGCGCTAGGCGGCGCCGTCCAATCCTCACCGCGCCTCCGAGGCGCGCGCATATTGCTTCATCTCGCCGCCGCTGCTGAGCGAGACCTCTAGCAGCGCCAGGAAGCTCCCCATCGCCTTCGGAAGGCGCCGCCAGTGGGTCCTCGCCCGGCAAATGGCCACGCCCATTTCCCCCTCTCTCACCATATCTCGCGCTCAGCACACGAGACTACCAACGCCATCTTCTCTTGGGCTCATCTCCACACACTCGCATTCACATCGCCATGCACTGTCTGAATTCATCCCCATCTTCTCTAATTGCTGCCTCTGACGGGCACCTCCCTTACAGCCACTGTCAATCTCTAGATATAGTATCTCATGGGAGCAGTGCGCATAGGGACTCCTACTCAACCTTACCCACATCACTTCCCTGCATTGCTCTGTTGTCAAGTCCATGCCTCTGAAACCCCATTGCCAGCAGCTGCATTGTATGGCTAGCCAACTGTATTCCCTTTCATTTCCTTCTGTTTCCCCACCGACTCCACGTTCCCCCCCTCGCAGTCCATTCCGCGTCGTTGCTGCCCCTGCCTGTTGGAGTGGCGTGCGGCGGGTCTCACGGTCCGAGAATCGCCGCCCGCCGCCTGCGCAGGCACCTCGCCACATTACGCCGTCTGTCCTCGCCTGCCGCCGCCGCCGCCGTCGCGTCGCGTCGCGTCGCCGCCGTCCGCGCGTTATTACTCCCCAGAAGCGCCGCGCGCCGCGCCTCATTCCGGCGTTCCGCTGCCTCCCGGTTCCATTCCGGCGGCGCCCCGGCCTCGGCCTCCGCTCTCGGCGCTTTCCGCTCACGCGCCTACCTCCCACCCCGGGCACCTTCGCCCTCCCTTCGCACCCGCCGCCGCACTGCCCGCACTCTTCCCTCTCCCTTCGCAACCTCCTCCTCTCTGCAGCCTTCACGCCTCCCTTCGCACTGCGCGCCCCCTTCACTCTTTCCCTTCACACCATTCCGTTCTGTCCGGTCCCGTCTTTGCGGCCTGCCCACTCGCCCCGCACTGTCTCCCCTTCACCCTCCCATCGCAACCGCCACCTCACTTCCTGCCTACTTCACCCCTCCCTTCACTCCCGCTTCGCACTGCCCGCACTCTTCCCTCTCCCTTCGCACCCGTCACCGCACTGCCCGCCCCTTCACCCTCCCTTCGCAACCTTCTCCTCACTGCCGCCTTCACGCCTCCCTTCGCACTGCCCGCCCCCTTCACTCTTTCCCTTCACACCATTCCGTTCTGTCCGGTTCCTTCTTTGCGGCCTTCCCACTCGCCCCACACTGTCTCCCCTTCACCCTCCCTTCGCAACCACCACCTCACTGCCACCATCACTCCTCCCTTCTCACTGCCCATCCCTTCACGTTTCCCCTTAATGCTCGCTCTGCTCTGCCCTCTCCTTTCTTTGTGCCCTTCTCACTCGCCCCGCACTGCCCCTTTCATCTTCCTTTAGCCGCCCCCCACCTCATTGCACCCCTCACTCCTCCCTTCTCACTGCCCACCCACTTCACGCTTCACTTTCACTCCCGCTCTGCTCAGCCAGTTTCCTTCTTTCCGGCCTTCTCACTCGCCCCGCACTGCCCACACCCTTCATCTCTTCCTTCACATCCCCCGACTCTCCTTTTACCCCACACTTGGCACCCCCTCCACACTGCCTGCTTCCCCCTTCCCACCCATCGCACCCACTTCCGCACTGCTGGCTACCCTTCCACCCGCCTGCGCACTACCCCCTTCCCACTCCCTTCAGACTGGCTTCCCCACTGCCATCCCGACTACCCGCTGCTCAATCCCCAGCCGTACGCCTTGCCGCCTTCTCTTCCCCTCCACTTCACCATTCACTCGCACCCCCAATTTTTTATTTCCTATCACCCGCTGCTCAATTTGCTATCGCCCACTCTTCTATTTCCTACCGCGTACCTCTCAGCCGCTTGCGTCCCAGCCTCCCCCTCGTTCATGCATTTATCTTCACCGTGCAAAATTGTAGTTTAAAATTTCTACTTTTCTTTAGTTTTTAATTTTTTCTGTAAATTGTTCCATTTCTCCGTGTTTCAGCATTTCACCTGATCTTTCCGTACCATTCCCTTTGAAAACTCTGGCTATATTTAACATTTCGTGTTCTCTCAAACAGTAATTCTCTCTTTGCTTTTTTCTCAGGTGTTGCACTTTCATTTTTTACAGTGTATTAGCTTTATTCAACAGTGTTCATTTCCTTTTTAAAATAATTACAGGTTCTTTCCACTTCTTTTCCTTTCACTATCACCTCCATCATTACACTCCCCACCCACCTTTGCTCCCCTGTCCTTTCACTCGGTCTCTTTCTCTCATCACCTTTACGTCAGCCCCAGATATTACATTCTCCGCATTGTCCCCCACACAACCTCACCCTGCCGCCTCCCGATTTCGCCTCCCGCGGTCCCCTTCTCCCCCTCCCGCCGCGAAGACAAATTCCCGTGTGTGCTGCCCCATCGCAACCCCCCGCCCTGCAAGGCGACGCCGCCGCACGCAGCGGGAGCCGGCCGAGGCCCAGGCCCAGGCCCAAGCCCAGGCCTCCTGCGGGACGTAATGACCGGCGCCCGATAGACGCGGCGCGCACTGGGTCGCGCTGACAGTCGGGTGGACAAAATCGGTCAACTGACTCACTGATTAATGTTTCCGAGCGAATCAACTGCTAAGATAATGAGTCCGCTATCTGTAGGGCACGCTTTCCTCGGGAAGTGGTGGTGATCTTCCTCCGTTGGACGGTAAGATCCGTCGCCGACTTACCGTCGGCTACCGGGGTTTTCCTCAACCAGGTATCTCCCGCCAGCGGGACACCGCCCCAGCCGGGGCAAGCTCTAAGCTCCCAACTGGTCTTCCGACAAGTGATAGTGTAGTACATTAGAGTGTAAATGTAGCTAAGGTGTGAAAATAGGACAAGGAAGAGAAGGAAAAGATTGCACGTGGTCCGTGTCCCGTTTGTTAGGGTATTGCTCCGGCATGTCTGATGTTGATTGGAGAAACTACGTGAAACTACCGATCAGAGCAGCTGTCCACTAGAATTCTCCTCCATACAGCGAGAGAACTAGACCTAGCTATCTAGCTAGTGCAGAAAATCTTGCCACTGTTGAGACTCGGACATAGGACCTCGCGTTCAGAAGCACTGTAGCGACATCAGTTGATGGCCTGAGTCAGTCAAAAATCATTCAAAACAATCATTTTATTATATTTGGGAAACTCGCTTAAATGCTGCTTTGAAATGTACTGAGGCTGTGGTAGCAAAATTTTAAATCTGCAAAAGTTGGGGAGAACATAATAGTCATGCTTGTTCCTTTTCTTTGGCCGTCTGCTTGAATATTAGACTGGTATGGAAATAGTAGGTGCAGTGGCTTGATTTGGGTCCTTCCAGCATTTCATATCTTACTATTTAGTATTACTAATTTTTAACATATGCATACACTGACGGAACACGATGTCTGAAGCCACGTGGGAGGAGTAAATTGTTTTGTTTTATACTCAGAAATTATGAGCAAAATCCAAAATCAATAAAACCATAACGATTTGGACTGGAAAATTGTAAGTATTAAAATGTGTTATTCCTATGTTCATCTGCCCATACCGATTGAATTATCGTACGCAGTGCATCACTTCGAACGGCAAATGTGACATCATGCGTCGAGAAACAAAGAAAGAAAGAAGCTTCAGTATTTACGTGTGACGTTTCAGAACAGTCAATTTTTTCTGCTCGGAGACTTTATTTTCCACGGGCTCGATAGCAACATTTTTGCCAGTGAAGGCTATTAGTGTAATCTTCGTATTATATTGGTTGAATTAACTTCAAGTCGTGTTTTGTTAATTTTGAGTAGTGAGTTATCATGTATATGCTATAAAATAATGACTGAATTACACTACTTGTATTTCATTCATTTTCTTTCAATTTCGTTCACAATTTTTTGACATCATATTATCAGACTAATCCAGAATAATTATGTTTTCTGAACGAAATGGAAAACATTTCAGAGTGGAGAGCTCAAGATGACAGGTTTGTGGAACTTACACGGTAAGTTGGAAACGTCTGACGTCACAAACTATTAATAAGGACAGCTACGACATTGTTGTTTCGTCTTACGGATGGGTAAGATACATTATTATAGTGTATTTTTTTTGGTGTCTCCCTCAACTATCGAGAGTACGTGAAAACTGAAAAGGTTAGTTTTCTTTCTGATTTTAACCAGTTAATAGACTCAGCTTGATGTCTCAACAAATCTATTAAAATATGTTGGAAAATTTATATTACGGAATGGAATTTTTATTTTCAGAATCTATAATGTCGTGAACCCGACTCCTATTCTCTCTCTTTCTTCTTTATTTACTTATTAATATATTTTTTATGAAAACACACTTCATACCATATTACGAGGAAGAGCCAGAGGGATCAAAGCAGAGCACGAAGAAATTTTATTAAACGTGAATCGCGCCCCATATGGAAAACGTGGGTGCTTCAAGGAGAGATGACAAGGTATTAACCACTATACATCTGAAAACACTCAGAAATCCGAGAATATGTGGTGTACTTTTATTTCCTTTGTCGTTGGTGCAAGAAGTTTCAAAAATGAATTTTTACACATTTATTTTACATATATTACATTATATGTCTGAAAGTCTTAACGTAATGGTGACAAGAAACGTGAAGAAAGTCTTCTTTTGTTGAAGCGTTTCTATACAAACTCAAATAAATTGTTTTTTACAGCTATATACAAAAAATGTATTGTGTACCATGTACAAAACGCTCCCGTGCACATAAAGGCGAATGTTCAGTATGCCGATCAAGACAATAATAGCCCCTGCAGGTAATGCAGACCCGTTATGCAAGAAGTTCCACGCCCCGGAGCGCCGTTATATCGCATTTTATCAAAACAAATACGTCTGTGAGAAATATCTTACCTGCATTCTTTATGCAAGTGCACACCAATGGTTACCAGTCTGTAAACAAGCAGTATTTCAGTGGATTTTCAGACTAACATGACCTGCGCGAGATGACCATTTCGACCATTGTTAGCTTATTCAGCTAAGATGGTCTAAATAAAAGAAAGGGAAAGGATGGCGTTTTTAAACTATTTGGACAACGTTAACTTAGCTAACGAGGTCGGAAGGAAAGATGGGAAAAGGTTTCAAACGAAGGCAACCGGCAACCTATCCGGATACCGAGGCAGAGAGGATGCTGAGGGATGGGTGCGGAAGAAAGGATCCTGTCTGTTGACTACTTACATACGCTGGGATGCATTATATAGGCCCCCGGCTCGCGGTTAATTCGCGTTATCTTGCCGTACTTTATTTACTATTTTAGACATCTCTCTTAAAAAAAATAAATATCTCGTTTCTTTCTTTTTAATTTCAATTCCCTTGTATTTTAATTCATCATTCGTGCTCGCAATTACGGAATTTCTTTAATTTTTATTTTCTACTTCATGGCGTTACACAAACCATACTTCTATTTAGTATTTTAACAATATTTTCGATCTGGAGTAATGAAGACTGTTGTATAGTTTCTTTCCTTGTTTAATGAGAGCCTTTAGTTAACAGAATAGATCTGTATTGTCAATTACAAAGATAAGTACTATTTGTTATGGCACCAGAATTAAGTTGATATTTTATTTTAGAAAGATTTATAGATACAAATTTACAATTTCTCTCTGATTTTGGAAGGTGTCTGGAATGGCAGATGGATTTTCCGCAGGCAAAGATTTTGGAGAAATGATGCGTTAACACTGAAATTCTTTGTCAGAAACTTTTCTTCGATTTCTATTCTTCCCATTGCGAACTGCTGGCCAATGCGGGTTCAACAATTCCCTCATGGAATAATAACAAGATATTACGTTCATTAGTCTCTTTATAAAAGGATGGATCACCTGATAAAAGATATAAATTGTTTTTTTGTATAAGAGCTCGAAATATGAAAAATTAAACATTTTGACAAAGATTATATTTTGCCTTTTCGACGTAAATGTTTTTTAGAGTTGTTTACTCTCTTTAAATGCATATCTCCTTCTTTTGGGTAAAAATTGTTTAAATCATTTTCTGTTTTAGTAATCCCAATAGTAATGGTAATGAACCTCCATTTCCTTGTGTAAACTCAATATGTCATCTGGTTACGAATGACATATGCCTTAGGAGCAAAAACCCTCACATTTTCCCCACGTCTTCACCCTATTAAAAAATCACCACAGGATTAGTTTGGGGTGAGCGTTGGGTTCGTATTCCGGACGCAACAAAAACATAGCGTATTAGGAGGTGACTTCCTGGGCTGATAATCTATCGTAAAAGATTTTCTTCCAGGAAATTAAAGTAAGGAAGGAAAAACTCTGTTAATTGAAATAAAAAAACGTTAGACCACTTTTATTTCCACCAACACATTATAAGAAATGAAACTGAAATGAAAATTCCATATCATCAAAACTACATACCACAGTTACTTAATTTCTGAATCCACCCATCCTTCAAGAATGAGGTTGAGACACTGAACATGTCGCGCAAATGCGTGCGCCAATTTTCATTTTAATTACTGAAAATTCTGTGTAGTGGTGAAGTATACTTATAATTTTCCTGAAAGTGGTCTCTTAAAAGGGGTAAATGAAGAAAATTGCTTATTACGGTGCTGGTAAGCAGTCGAGAAGAACGGTGATCTGTTAAGAGGGGTAGGATTTGTATGCAGTAAATTTGTCTCAGTGTTCTTTCCAAGAAAAATCGATCGTCTAGAGGAGTGTTCTTTCATAGAGGTTTCACTGCACAGAGGTTTGCACATGATGAAGTGCAGAGTAATTCAGTATGTGACATAGTAGCATCCCTAAGTATCATGTTTTTACATATGTTGCTGATTATTAAGGAAGTTTTAGGCTTTCTAACTCTGAAGAAGTAAAATGTTTACGTGAAGGATATGTTATTGTCTTTGGTGAACTATAATTCCAGCTACAGCAGTTGACTATTTTAATTTTACTAAGAGACTTACTAAAAGATTCCCATTCCATTTACTAAGAGACTTAATGTAAGGTAATGATCCAAGAGTTAAGTGATGACCCAGTGAGTGAAAAATAATATATTGTGGGCGGAGATATAATACGTGTGTGTTACCTGGGCATGTGAAAACAGTCTGGAATTCTGCATGCAAAATGCCGCAAGATTTGGAAGGTCCCTATTATTTCAATTTGATATAATAAGGTATACTATATAAATTACGAATTACATAAATTGGAAATGGTGCACTACTATCTCTTTATTATTATTATTATTATTATTATTATTATTATTATTATTATTATTATTATTATTGCTATTATTGTTGTTATTATCGCGATAATTTTATTCACATTCCTAAGAAATGTTTATAGCAATTATCGGACTCCGATTGTTGTAATGTTTACTGACAACTTTTATTCCTTTTCATAATTAAAAAAATTAATTATTTTACAAGTATTTTCGAAACATGGCCTAATTGAACTTCAAAAGAATTTGAAATTCTATTTCACTAATTTCCAAAATATCGAATATCACTGAAAAAATCCAAATATCTGATTGTGTTATTCGATCTAATCTTATAATGCTCGAACCAACTGAATTTCATTTTGATCCATTGATGAAGCAACATCTTTAAAGAAAGAAAAATGGCAGTTTCCGTAGATTTTGATTTCCTGAAACCGTGTTGTGAGTCTGAAAACGCTTCGTTTTTTCCTGAGAAAAGTTTCCATTCGCGTATAGAAAAGCCACTCTAATATTTTTGAGAAAACTGACAAAAGAGAAATTGGCCGGTAATTTTGAATTTCATTTTTGTTCCCTTTTTTATAATTTCAAACTCAATGCGACGCTGTTTACAACAGCTGACATCATGCGACAGTAAGTCCCTAAGGAATAGTCTGCCCACCATTAAATATTTGCTATTTACCAGTCATTTTACAGAGCTGCCTATTTTTTATAGTCTTGGTATTTAAAGGTACTGTACAAAGTTATTACAGTGTTCATGAGGATTTGTTTAGTTTATATATTTCATGTATTGCTGTGTTTTACGAGAAAATGTTTTGGTTCTTTATCAGTGTGAACTCTACAATAAGGAAAACGATTTTGTCAGATTTTGTTCAGTAGTATTTGTGCTGATTAAATCACTAGATATACTAGTATTTACAGAGTTGAATTCGTGTGCATTTTATATTTGGTCCATGTTGGTTTGAGGGTGTTCATGTTTTCAATGCGGAAACTATGAAAACAAACTCACCGTTGACACGATGTGCATCGCTATGAATTTATCCGTCACATCTCAATGGACACCCAGCGTTTTTAACCAATATCGACTTTGGTCAGGTATAGAGACAACCGTCACGTGTAAATTTTCCTATTACCTGTTTAGTAATAGGAATTCCAGCTCTTATTCATTCTTTCCAGCTCTTATTCAATGCCATAAAGATAGAAACTGATTGAGAATTTAATTTTTCCCGGTCATCCGTCAATGTTATTTTCTTTGAGTTTGATTTCAAATACGTCCGAAGACTTTGAATCTTTGTGCCGCTCTTTTAAAATCAACTTCACCGAGAGTAATCAACTTTTGACTTCCACAAATACCAAGATCCAAGTCTTTGCCTTGGATCTTGCCCAGTCTTTCGAAAATAAACCACAGTATTTCAAAGCGTTTGCTGTAACAAGTGTCGCAAAAAAATTTTCTTGCCCTTTAAAATCAAACGCGTTCTTTGTTAATGACTTTTTATTCTCACATACGTCGGGAAAATCTTTGTCATACCGTTTATAAGTCAACAGCCTTCAGTGTTATTAACCTTTTTCTTACACGCACGTCGAAAGAAAAACACATTTGCCCCATTCCACTGAAAATCAAGTAAGCCCGTTATCATACCTTTTTTCTCGTATACGTTGGAAAGAAATTTCCACATCCCCTCCTAAAATGAACCACGCTAGGTGTCATCAATATCTTCCTCGCTCACGTCTGAAAAAAAACCTCTTGGCCCTGCCCTTCGAAATGCAAACTGGTCCAGTGATACCAACCTTTGCAACCGACACACGCCAGTCCTGGCTCACTGTGCGGCGCGGTGCATGGCTGGGAGGTGCGCGGCGCGGAGGGGCGTGGCGCGGAGCGAGCGTCGCGCGGCGGGCCCAATATGCGGCGCGCAGGAAATGGAGGCAGCGAGGCACGGCGGAGGCGCCGTCAGCGGCAGCGCCGGAAATGGAAGATGCACACCCCCCTCCACCCCCTCCCCCCTCCCCCTCGCACCCTTCTCATTACCAGATTTTTAGGCGCCCTTCGCCCCGAGGCGGTGACGCCACCGGGCACTCCGCCGAAGGTCGCCCCGCCCCCTCCGCCCCCGCTGCCCGCCCGCCACCGAATTACGGCGCGAAATGAATGGAATTGGATTGCGCTGAATGGAATGTCGACGCCAGCCCCGCGTCCGTGCTCCGTGCGGGTGAGTAGAGATGCCATGTGAATGTTACGCGCGAAAGCGTTTTCGCTGGCGTTTTGTCCAGCGTTTAGTTGACCTTTGGCGACTGGGACCATTGCACTTGAATTCGACTGTTCTCTTTCTGAAAGATCCGAAAATGGTACGAGAAGCAAATCTTTTCCGACGTTCAAAGATGATTTGTTATTGTATAAGTGCAGGATTTTAACATTTATTGATAGATTTTTGAAAAAGTGATCAATAATTTCATACTTTTACGTAAATATATTATACCGTTTAAGATATAGTATGTGTGGGCTTTCTTCGTGCTAATGTCGTTTTGTTCAATTGATAATTGAAACAACCTATATATTAATATGATTGTAAATTATTTCCGCTAATCCATATTGAGAGAATTGAAGATCACTTTCACTTAACAGTTCTTTTGACAGTTTTGTTTGAATTTTTGCGTCTGAAAGTTTGTCTTATTTCACTAGTTTGACTGATTTACAACACCCCGTTGGCACGCGAAATAACTGTTTCTTTTGTAATCAATTCATCATGAACAAATCGTTTAGACCCTGCTTTGTTTATTAATGAGTATTTAATTGAATTAGAATATTCCAAATCACTGAAATTAATAGAGGAAATTATAATTTGTTTTAAACAACGAATGCGCAAACTTTTTAGAGCATCGTTTCCTTTAATTGGCAATGAAAAAAGACCGCATCTGTAATATATCAATAAATGATGAGGTATTCGGTAAAGCTCAGCATTTTCTTAAATACAGCAATCTTCAAACGGTTCTCGATATTTGCGTTCAATTCACGTAAAACGTATCCTCCCAATTCAACATTGTGCAAGAATATCGATTTTGACATATATTATCGACATTGGCTTGTTTACTCTTGACGACCCATATCACCGTTCCCCGGAGATCAAGGCCACCCCGAACGTCGCAAACAAGGAAACTCGCGGGGAAGTTATCAGTGAACTCCGGGAGAACAAAGCGGTTGGGGAAGCGCGGAATAAGAAAACGGGGCGATGCGGCCGAACAGATACGAAAATTGTCGAATGCTCGGCGAGGCGAGGGGGAATGTGGAAGAATGGCGGGCGAGGACCGCCGCGACTCCCGCGCTATTTATCTACAGAGGTTCTTCGCTCCCGCAGGAGACGCCGCTCTCTTCCAGTTTCCACGGACAGATTTCTATAAAGATAAATGCGCTGTGTGAGGGGGGCGTGGCGGGGAGGGGTGGACGGAACAGCCCGGCCCAGCCGCAGCGGGGCCTGAGACCTGACTGCCGACGCAGCAGCATCTGAGGATCCCCCTCCTGCCCGACCCCCTGCCGACGCCACCCCCGCTCCGGCTAGGCTGTCTTCGCAGGCCTTCTCTGCCCCGCCCTCTTTTCCCTTGTTCTCAATATTTTCTCATTGTGGCTCCCCTATTCCATTGTATTAATATTCATAATTTAGATGTTTGTAAATTGTAGTGTTCTGTCATCTGATTGCATTATCTAACCTGCAGAACTAATAAATATCCATCCATTCACCTCTCTTCCTCTCTCTCTCTCTCTCTCTCTCTCTCTCTCTCTCCCTCTCTGTCTCTCTCTCTCCCTCTCTGTCTCTCTCCCTCCCTCTCTGTCTCTCTCCCTCCCTCTCTGTCTCTCTCCCTCCCTCTCTGTTTCTCTGTCTCTCTCTGTCTGTCTCTTTCTCTCTCTGTCTGTCTCTTTCTCTCTTTGTCTGTCTCTTTCTCTCTGTCTGTCTCTTTCTCTCCCTCTCTGACTCTGCGTGTGTGCATGTGATCGTGTGTGTGTGCGTGTATGCGCGCGCGCGTGCGCGTGTGCGTGTGCGTTTGTGCGTGCGTGCGTATGTGCGTGTGTGTGTGTTTGTGTGTGCTCGGCTTCGTGCACACATTCACTTTCCATCGCCTCATCTCCCACCCATTCATTTTCCCTCGCCTAGTGCTCGTATTTCGTTACTTCCCGCCCCCGATATGCCTTTGCTCACCACTGGTCCCTTTCTCCCCACCCAATTCTACCGCTCTTGCCGTCTTTCCTTCCCATTTATCTTTTACTCCCTCGTTTCTTATCTTCGATCCACTGACATTCCCTATTGCTTTTCTGTTGTCTCGACATCGACGCTCGACATCGTCATTAATGTACCTGCCATTTCCCTTCGTCATTTACGAACCTGCTATTTCTTTCTCTTTCCTACAGGCTTTTTCGTCCTACTTCCCTTCGTTCTCGTTCCACCTCGTTCCGTCGTTTTTATCATTCCTACTCTTCTCCTTCGTCTCTCCGCAACGTAATATATAATACTCCGCCCTCACAGATCGCCCGTTTCCGTTCAGTGATCTTCGCCATGACGTGGAATCTCCTCCGTCCTTTGTCCTCCTTGATCCGAGCTTCTTCCTCCTTCCGCTTCGCCATGTTCTCGCGTCCATCTGCGCGCCAAGCTCGTCCCATCCTTTTTCTCAACTTTTGAATTATTAAGTTCGTGATTATCACCATGTTGGAGCGAATCGCAATGCGTTCAAACACAAGCAAAGAAGCAATAGCAATAGTGGCCTCATTTTCAGATGCTGACTCCTCTTACAAATCTGGTTATTACGACTTCGTGTTATTCTCGTATGAAATCTTCTTGGCATCGTTTTTCTTTGTTTTTAAGATTGTGATATTCCATAGACTACATGATCGTACCATCGTGTATGTGTCACAAATTGAACTATATTTTCGCAATGAAGTGCAATTTATTGGATTCTAAAAGGCCAAGCAATGTATTAAAAACGTCAGCATTAGGTCTATCTTCCCAGTGTTAAATACTTTGACAGAATACTTTTTAGTTTTTGATTTTCCATTCTGAAAATGTTCACAATTACTTTTCACGTCCCTTCATCTCTTACGATGCCGTGGTCATTATGATGAGGGAAGATATTTAAAATATTCTTCAAAGACAAAACTTAAAAAGTTTTCTCCATCCATTTGCCATTCTATTTGTACTTCGTAAAGAAACAGCAATATTTTCCTATAAAAAAGACAAAAAATATAATTCTATTATAAGAAGTATATTCTAAACAATACATTCAATATCTGTCAGATCTAAATCCTTGAACACTTGGCATTTTGTGCGTCCGCAACATGAATGTTTAAATACCTATAATTTCTTTACACAGAAAATAAAGCCGCTTCCTCTATCATCACATTTTGATTCATCAAAATTTAAATTATCATCAAAAGGTATGAAAGAAACTCATCAAGTTTACTGTGAGAAATATAACACTCCTTCTTGCATATAGACCGGTAAATCAGTAAATATGCCCACGTGTGTCCAAGTACTTTAAGCATGTTTTTCCTCTTTAGCGTATCATACTACATCCCTGACTATTTGCGATTTATTCGCCGCATATTCCAGTGAACAAGTTCTGTTCCACGTCCTCATTCTATACTTTAACTCTACACTTCTTCATTTTGGCACCCCTGCTCGCCTGCCGCCCCCGCCGCCTCGTCGGTCTGGCTGAGCGACCTCTGAGCCATTGCCTTATCTCGACTCCATCTACGTGCGACTCCGCCCCGCGCCACCCTCCAGGAGCGTTTCCGCGCCTCCTCCACCGCAACTTCCACCGCGCCAGAGAACTTTCGCCCTCCGTCGAGGCTGCCTTCGCCGCCGCTGGGAATCCCGCCCCTCCTGTTTCCCCACACTCCCACTGGCATCTTCATTCCCACTGGACTTGCTGCAAACACGTTACTTAATTTGTAACTGCCCATAACTGCCGCAAAACTGTCAACGACTCCCAAACTAATCCACCAGCCTTTATCGGGACACTGTCGTCTTTACTCTCTAATAATTGCTTTTACTATTGTAAACAGTTAAGTCTTTCTTCTCTTTTCGTCATCAACTTCATTAAATTTGGGTATACATAAGGTATATATCCCTTCATTAAATTGTAAACAACCAACATCAGTGTTGTCGCAAATTGCCTTCAACCGCCTGAAACCTAATCCCAAGTTTGTTTAATGTCTACAACTACTGTCAATGACGCATCCAGACTCATAGCCACAGTCACGACTGCTGCATTGGAAAACTCCAACTCCACCACTATCTCACCACCGTGCTTATCCCGCCTCTGACCTAGCCCTGCTCCATGTCCTGTTATGCCCTCTTCACTACCTCACGCCGCAGCTCGTGCCTCTGCCCTTTTCGTGTCCATCTCTGCACATACCTCCGCCCCTGACCCCACATCCGTCCCAATCCTGTTCCCGCATTCACCCTATCCACTCCTCACGCTCTAACCTCCTTCTTCACCCACACTCGCATTCTCTCCCGCGACCACTACACCTTCAACGCCCCTCCACCCACCCTCACCCCTGACTGTATCTGTCACCGTCTCCACCGACTCCGTCCCGAACCTGTCCCCGCATCCACCCCATCCCCTCCTCACGTTCCAACATTCTGTATCACCCACACTCACCCTCACTCCCGCGACCACTACACCTTCAACGCCACCTTCAGCCCTCGCCCCTGACCGTATCTGTCACCGTCTCCACCGCCTCCTGCAGCATCGCCCCTCCCCGACCGCTCAGTTGTTGGCGCAATGACCCATCGGGGACGTGTAAATCTCGCGCTGGGACGCCGCGGGATCTCCGTAACTTACTGCTGCGTTGACCGCGGGGGCGGCTGCGTGCGGCGTCGCGGCGGCGTCCACCTCCACAGCCACTGTCTCTCCCGTGGATCATCGCCTTCTCCTCTGAAGCTGAGCGTAGTCGCGGGTTGCGTGGCACCTTCCCCCGTCTCCGTTTGGGCGACTGTGTTCTTATCTAGGAGGCTACGGATGCAGCTCACGAAGGTTGTCTGCACTCGCCGGTTCGCGTCCGGGTCACTTAACCACGGCTCGTGTTTTCAAGTCGAGGGCAAATTCCCGCAATTCTTCCAATGCAATGTTCATTTTTTTTAAACGAAGGTTAAAGGACTGCTTTTTTATATTTTTTTTTAATTCTTGGAAGGTCGTTTGATTTTTAAGGCAGACATTCATATTATATCAATTTTTTATTAATATTTTTACATTTTTTAGAGACCAACGTTTCGAAGGTCATTGGCCTTCATATTCAGAGTCTAACAAAATTAAATGTACACATAAATTAATTTCACATAACAATTGTACATACTTTAAATTGTAAAAAAAATTGAAATATGCAATTTCGTTCGCAGGTTGTCCTTAATCTAATTTATGTTTTTATTTATCTAATTTATATTGGTATTCATTTTTATTGTTTTAGTTCAAACTTTTTTGTGTTAGGAATACATTGTAAAATTATTATCCAAAACAGAAAATCAAATTTAAAAAGTGTGTCATAAGTAGGCATCCGATGTTTAGGGATATGCCTATTTTTTCTAGAGAACTTATTTAAAGGCTGATAAAATATGTCCATGAATCATGACAATTGATGACATATGACGAAGTTTTATAATGCTTATTTTCGCTTATTATAGCATAAATGTCTATTTTTTGCATAAATGCCTTTTTTAGGACTTTTTTTGCCTTTTATTTATTATATTTAAATACAATGCTAAGATATCGGAAAATCGGCGATGGTCCAACGTGACCATTCATTACGAAACCTTCAATTCACGTCTTGAAATTTAAAACTACGAGATAATTCCTAAATGTATACCAACTGATTTTTCACCATTTTCCTATTTCATGAATACCAACCATGATCTGAGAACATGGACGATTGACAATACACCGAGGGAACCGAAATTTTAAGTGGAAATAAATATAAATTCCCAGGTTTCAGTGTTGCTAGTGTTGGACTGCTAAAATATCCCAGTCGCATCGTTCAGATATCCTTCTCCGCATTCAAACTGATTTTGTCTCCCAGTCGTCGCAAATTTGAAATTGTGATCCTTGAAAAGTTACTGCTAATATGTAACTATTAATGGTTAATGGAAACTAATAAGAATAAAATGTAGAAGAGTTGTAAATATGTAAATCTAGTTTTACATTAAAATATACGAACTGGTTTTGTCCATTTAAGTTTACAAAATAATATAGACAAAAATTATAATTTTTCCATTTTATTGTGTATGTAACGTATGACAGTGCCTTTTTTCTCCTTATTCTTGACTTTTCGGTGCCTTTTTAGGCGCCTAAAAGACGATTTTTTAGTGCCTAAACATCCGATGTCTAGTCATAAGTTATCAATATTCAATTTCAATGAATAGTAATATTAATTATAATATTTCAAAATATGTGAGAAACATAGTCAAAGCCGTCGTGTAGGTCGGCGCCGGATATAACCGTTCAGCGGCGGAAGATTACTGCCCCCTCCTGAGACAAACCATTACACGAACGGGACTAATGGCAATAGCAATTGACGTGCCCGGACGTGACATCAAGAAATCAATCACTAATCAATATTTTCCTGAATGGGTGGATCAGAACGAGCTTCACTGCCACTGAAAGTGTGTCGACTCTTGTGGGGAATATGTTATACAAGGGGGAGCTGAAAGAGCTCTTCTTGCTGTAGAAAATAAAATCTTTAAATGTGGTTTAAAATGATGCATGTATTCCTCTAAAGTAAATTAGTATGATATAACATCAATAAATGTTTTTGTCGTTACGTCGCCAAAATTCTAATTTTCAGATAAATAATATTAAAAGAATTTCTCAATCTGTTCGTAGTAATTTCATCCAATATCTACGGTATGACTTCAAATTGAAGAGGAAGATCTCGATATCAAACTGTAATATGGCATCAATAAATCCACAATACGAAGTACCACAACATAAAGTTCATCCAAATATTACCACTTTTAAAACATTAATAAGTGGTTATAAATAATTAATTTTTTTTCAATGTAATCCTGCATCAAAATCCCAAAGTAAATATACTACATTCTATGTAATTCTATCTTCCTCTCTACCTTAAATTAAAGTTCGCAATAATATCTGAGCAGTTAATGTTGATGTCGCTACTGATGAGTGGAAAAAAAATTGAAAATAGTTTGAGTTTTGAATGTAATCTTACAATCCAATAACATTTATACTCAATTAAGGTTTAATATAGTCTCTTTCAATCTCAGAATGTCTTATATGAATTATTTTTGTAATTTACTTATTGAAAGTAATAGTTTTTTTAGTTGAGAGTTTCATTCTCTCCCTCGTGATATTTTCACAGGTAATTTGTAAGTGGAATTTGAATCATTCCCCTTTTCACCTTTCGGTGCCCCTTTTCCAATGTGGAGGATTATTTCAGCGAGTGGTGGTTTGCAAAACATATTCCATCCGAAACGCAATTTCATGTAAAATAACATTCCGTGACAGTTTTGTCGGAAATAATTGAAAATCTAGAAAAAACTTGACTCCTGGTTTTCGGTACATATGGTCAGCCATTTTCAATTACAGTTATTCGTAGAAATGAAAAATTGAATCCCTGGATGGCGACCAATGAAAGCAATCACTTTTGACATGTGACGACCTCTTCACTGTGTTGCAAATGTTACCATTGCGCGCCGTATGTGTACACTAGCATTTAAAGGTAGATGTTCCTTTAACGCTAAGGGTAGGAAATATTTCACCTTGAGGCTCACGCTGTAGACTATGAGTTACATTTCTTACTCTCGATTACTTTCGATTAAAACATTCCCTTAAAAACCACATTCATGACATCCATATAAATTGAAAGACATATAATAACTGCAAAAAGAGACAGGACTGGAAAGTTTTGTAGAAACAATATTTTCCATCAATTATTTAATCTTCTTAGTGTTGATAATTCGTTGTCTAAATAAAATAAAAAAATTACATTATGGAATTCCGTTTTTAAGGTACAACATTTAAATTTAACAATGTGTGACATCTGTGGAAAAAAAATACATTTTCCAGCTTCACTAAAATTCTCTTTAATTGCATTTGAGGAATGAGTAATTAGGGCTCATACAGAAAATATGAACACAATTTTGAGGGAAAGGCGTTGGACGACTAGTTACGAAAGTGGAAAGAGATAAAAGTAATTGAAAAACGTTTGTCCTCGTCTTTCATTTGAAGGCCTTGTTAGAAGTTTATATAATCGGACACTGTTTCAAAACATGCTTTGTAGGAAGAAAAGATATGTATATATTGCTTAATATATTTATATTGTCACCTTTTCGTTATTTGTTGTAATACTTGTATTACAGGTTTGTAATCGTCGTTTTTAAATGAAAGGGTTCATGGAGTATACGTACGTTTGAAAGGTTAGGAGATTTTATGATAACGCGCACAGAAAGGGCCAGGGGCCGTGCTCTCTCCTCCCAACTTCACAATTTTCAGAAGAGCTCCGTAGTCTTACAGTTCGTAATATTCGTTTGTAGTCCATAATTTGCTCAAAAACATTAATTTTAAGTGTAAAATTGATACTAACGCAAAATATATTACAAAATACCTGAATAATTCTAGTTAAATAAAATGTAACTTCGTACTCCTAGACGAAATGCCTTTGAATTTGAAATTCACCAGCGCATTTAGTCGCTCGGGAACTAGCCGCTAGAAAGGTTCCCGAGTGACCAAATATTCTAGTGAATTTCAAATTCAATGCCATTTCGTCTACGAGTACAAAGTTACATTTTATTTCACTGGAATGTTTCAGGTATCTTGTAATATACCGTGTGGCCCACCTAATATGTTCCCTTCAATTTTCTCCTGAACCGTTGCAGATACTGAGATGCGGTTTTCACTAAAACTACTATATGCAAGGGGCACATATGGTCATGCATAATATTATTCTATTGCATTTTTTATTGCAGAGATATTGACCCAACTTCGATTTTTTAAATGGAACCCTATAGATTTTTTTAGCTCATCTTAACAAGCGTGAAGAGACGAGTTCATAAATATGCATATCGTCATATGTTACATAACAAAATTTTCGAGAAATTAAGTTTTAAAGACGCACGCCGACTGCTGGTTTCCGTAATCTGAACGAGAAATTCCGGGTGATATGTGGTGAGGCCATTCCCTTCCGTTGCGTCGACCCTGCGGTAAATGTAGTGATGCAATGTGCAAAGGAGCTCACGAAAACCCGCGATTTACTCTTTAAGACTACACCCTCTCAGTACTGGAGACAATGTATTCACCCATAGCCATGTTCTGAGTAAATCTGTACGCCACAAAGTACTATTTTTTAATTAATGAAATACTACAAGATTTGAGAAAATATTTGAATTATTAACCGTAGAGAAAGCAAGGGAAGATTGGAGAGTGAACATGTTCTGAATTAATAAATGCGTGTGCTGTCAGAAACAAAACGTTTACTCTTTGAAAGACTGAAAACCTTTACCGCAGGGTCGACGTAACGGAAGGGAATGGCCTCGCCGCATATCACCCGGAATTTCTCGTTCAGATAACGGAAACCAGCAGTCGGCGTGCGTCTTTAAAACTCGTAATTTCTCGAAAAGTTTGTTATGTAACATATGACGATATGCATATTTATGAACTCGTCTCTTCACGCTTGTTAAGATGAGCTAAAAAAATCTATAGGTTTCCATTTAAAAAATCGAAGTTGGGTCAATATCTCTGCAATAAAAAAATCAAAAGAATAATATTATGCATGACCATATGTGCCCCTTGCGTATAGTAGTTTTAGTGAAAACCGCATCTCAGTATCTGCAACGGTTCAGGAGAAAATTGAAGGGAACATCTTAGGTGGGCCACACGGTATTTTGCGTTAGTATCATTCTTCCACTTAAAATGAATGTTGTTCGAGAAAATTATGCCCTGTACAAACAAGACCGTTACTTACTGTACGTAATAAGACATACAATTTCCTTAAATATTTGCAATCACTGATTTTCATATTTTTAACCCGACAATTTGGGAAAATGTTGTACGATTCTTAAAGAGCTGTTCAAACTATCTGCCAACCATGCTAATGAATTAACATAAAATCAATTGTAATTATTAACTATGTCATGACAGTTATAATTTCTTCTGTTTTACGCGTGTTTTCTCTTTTACTAGTGATTTTTTTTGTAAATAAAGAGGTTTAAAGGGAAACGGTCTCAGAAATGTAGTTTTTCTCTTTTATTTTACGATGGGCATATTTACATAATATTGTTATGAAAGTGTATGAGGGGTAAAGAGGGTCAAAAGATTTTATTATTTGTATAATTATTTTGTATTACTGAACGATTGCTAATCTGTGTATATTTTAAATTTCAATATTCCAGTAAATAAAATCAGTCGATTGGGATGACGTGTTCTTGCGCTCGTTCTGTTTTCTCAGAAATTCAAAGATTAACTTTCATTTTTGCTTCTAGTTTTCCAAATTTCAAATTGCTGTTTTTGCTTGCAACATTTTGACAAATATTGTATTTTCTAAGAGTATTACAGAAGGATAATTGTGAATGAAATATTAGTAAGTAGTAAAGAAAATATACCACCCAAATATAACGCATCTAAAAGTTTTATTCAAACACGATAGATATATAACATATAGACATATTCAATTTTAACATTAAAATAGTTTTGATGACCTCTTGAGTATGGACTTTTTCATTTAAATTTTCTTTGAATGTTTTACTATATAATGTTAATAAATCTATTTGCAATAAGGATACCCCACGATAGTCTCAGGTAAGTTTGCAAGAACGTAAATTAACGGCATAATTCTTTATTTTTTGCCATTACTCTAATGTACTTAGAACATGAACTAATTTAGATTAAAGATACGGAATTCCACCGCAAAGAACTTCTAGGTTTTAAGGCAGAGGGTCACGAAAGTCATTAATATACTCGGAAACGAGGATTAACCGAAGTTAGCGGACCCCTCCCATTTATGGTTTCGTCCTGTGAAGCGAAAGGCGGAAGAAGAGGAGGATAAAAGGTATTGGATCCGCTTTCAGAGAGGAAGCACAATATAATGGGAATTCCAATTCTGAGGCTGAATTTTAAGCCTTGTTGGTTCAAAAGACGATACTTTACCAGTCACATAACTAATGGAAAAGTGAACATACTAAGATAAGTTTTGTAAAATTTTATTGCTTTCGCAATTTCTTATTTAGGCATATTCAGAATATAGGAACTGGCATTTTACAGTCCAATTTAAAATATTTTAAAAATAAAAACGCAAAAACAAAAGCATAAAAAAATTTATAAAATCTACGTTATTTTATTAAATTGCTAACAAAGAAAAGGGTTTTCTGAGGACGAGTAAGTTTTTTGCACAGAATTAATTTCTACAACTGTTGAATTTTTAAATAACGTTTGAAATAAACGTGGAACCATCACAGTTACTTTTGATAACTCGCTTGCAATCATATAATATTAGCTTTGAAGAGTATTAGTTGCACTTAAGAAACTTAAATGAAGGTCAAAAAATGTTATATTTCGTAAAGGCTAAATCGAAATGGAGTGCTTTTCCATACGCTTTTCCATTCGCGTTCAGGAAAGATAATGACGTGTTTTGTGATTTTTGTACTACCGTCATTACGTTTGAACCAATCAGCAAATTTTGGTTGATTCACGTATTTTTATCTTGTAATGTACGTACGCTCTATGAAGGCAATAATCAGGACGGACACTAACTAGGTAATGTACTCAGTGAACGAAATTCAATAGCTCGATCAAAATTTCTGTGCATATTATGACCCTTAGCATTCTTTGAGATCACTATAATCCCTACCATTATCCGATTCTTTACCTTCAGTATAGCTTTTTTTTAATTTTCAAAATGTATGTAGTATATGACTCAGTGTAGGGATCACAGAATTTTGAAAATGTGCACAGAATTCACTTCTCCCCATAGCACGTCATACGCAGTTTCAACTGTTTTTTGACGTAAATTAAATAAATAAATAAGCTACGATCATTATCACTTACTTATCTTAACAATGTTGACCTTTAGTTTCGCCTCGCCTGTCTCGTTCACAGGGCATTGGAAGCTCGTTTTACATCGTTGTCCTCATCGTATGGTCTCATTCTATTTCCTGTGGCCTTCAACACTCTAGGAACTGAAAATAACGCTGATTGCGCAGGCTTCCGCGGTCGGAGTTTGTATTGTCTAGGCCATCTGGTACGAGCTGTTTCTCAGTCGTGGCGGCTGACGTTTCGGTCAACATGTTGTGGCCTTCCTCAGAGCGTACTGCTTAGCAGTCAATATGAAGGAAAACGGTGCCATTACAGTTGTGAATTTCAGTGAACCTCCATACTACCCGGTAACAGGGCGTTGCCCGTACAGCAGAGAGCAATTCAGACTCCGGCCGAGTATGTCCACGATTTTATAAATCAACCTCGTTTCTCGCGTTGCTGCGGTGTCTGAAACTCCTCTCAGCGCATACCTTGGCTCCGCCGCTGCCACGTCGTGTGGCCTCGTTTCTTTTCAGAACAAGCGCGACTTGCGGCACCCTTTGCGAGCGGGCCACGCTTAAAGCGAGCTTGGGAGCTCGTAAGAATTCGCCGTTTTAATTGTGAGTTTCATATGGCTGTAAGAGAGTGGAATCCTCTTTGCAAGGAAAATGAGAAGGAAATGTTCCACAATTAAGCGGTCTTCCTACTCACTTTGCATTTGCATGAAGATCCACGAACCTACCAGCACATATGTAACTCTGATGAATATTTTTTTTCCTTTTTAAATACGTATTTGAAAGATAAGTTATAATAAAATGCTCGAAAAATTACGGCAACGAGGTTACGTACTGTATATTCTAAGTAAAAGTTGTGGTTCATTTTCAAACATTCATTCCTCTCATAAATACCGAAAATAATGAATTAAGTATTTCCTAATTTCGAAGTATTTGCGTTTCCAAGCCCTAAATACTTTCCGAACAGTTTATCAGAGGCGAGATTATTGGAAAAGAGGATCTGAAAAAACACTGCTTTCCGACGAGTTACATAAATTTTATTGTGCTATTTGTATTTGATGAATGTTACATTTCATTGTATCTCAGACTTTATATAAACGAATCATTTCAAATATTTATAGAAAATATGTGTGCAGAAGTTGTTGATTATTGACATTAGTAGTGTCGATGTATGTAGGAAAACTGTCGTATGGTTGTGTGATAACTGATATCACGCCTCATTTACATTAGAAGTTCGATAATATCTAAGCTTTTTAGCATAATATCGAAGAGTTCAAGTGAGATAAAACTTTTTAAAATAATAGTTGTAAATTCATATTTAACTTTAAAGTTTGAAACTAAATAAAGTGTAATTAACATCAAAATGTAAAACCGATACGAACTCTGATTTTTCCTTCAGTCATTTGTAAAAACTGTGAAAATACCTTCTTCTGTGTAGGTCGGGCAGGGCGCGACCCCAACGGCAGGGGGGGGCATCGGTGACGTGAGACAGGGAAGGCACGAGGCGACGCGACGACCGGCGGAAGTAGCCGAACCGACATTAAATGCTCTCAAATTCTCAGTCTCACAAACACTTCTTATTGATTTCTTGTAGTTTTTTTTTTTTATCTAGGGCTTTTTTATCCAGCCGTCAGCCGGTTACCCTTTTCGCCCCGATGGGACGGATATTCGACCATACACTAGACACCAACACACTTGCGGGCTCCTCTGATCTGGGGTCAGCAGAACGCGAGGCCCTCCGCGACAACACATACACAAATTCAAGGGACAAACAGCCATGCCCAAGGTGGGACTCGAACCCGCGACCCTTCGGACCGAAGCGCTGAGTCGGTACTCGCTCTTAGCCATCTCGGCCATCCAGGTCGGCATTTCTTGTAGTTACGACTGTAAAATTAATTGTAGGTAAGCTAAAGAACAATATTTTATTCCCACATGGGAATCGTTTTAACATCCATAGAATGAATTATGTTTATATGAATTGACGTCACTTTCCAAAGCCTACTCCATTAAAATCAAAAGCGATCAAATACGTTTGCTACTTTTGTAAATTGTATTATAACACAATTAACTGTCGTTTTCAATATTTGATACAGCTGGAAGTGTAATTTTGTATGTTTGATCCTTCGTATTCATTAAACATTTGAAGAGAAACTACGGACATCCTTTAACAAGTAATTAATTTCAGGCGTAATATGTCAGTTAAAAGATCGATTGTGTATTGAAATCTAAAGTTTGTGTAGACATTCAGATACGCTTTCTACGTTCGTTTTAATCTTCAGCAAACATAATGATGTATTTATCAGTTCACTAACGTTTGCAAACAATTAATGAGTTCTTCTCTAGTAGAGTAAAATCAAAATATGGAAATAGTCTAGAAGATCTCAACTTTCAATGTTGTCTCCGGCTGAGCAATTCAAACTAGTTTTTCAATTTAGATGAGCTAATAATGAAAATATGATGTAAATAATGTTTTCCATGTAATAACACATTTTCATTCTGAATTCATCGATTTTCTACAAGCGCTTTTTATAACTGTTTGAAATATTTTTCTAATAAAAAAAACATGTAATCATTCGCGTCTTGTAGCGTTCTCTTACCGAGATGCCGGTAAGGATACGACATTGATAACAAAACATCATGTTGGCCCGCATCGATGTTCCAAATTCAAACATCGATGTTAATTAATAATACATAGCCAGGAAAACATGGATGTTTTTAAACATCTATGTTTAGTATACTCTTGTTTAATAACATCTAACGTTATATTCGTGCGCAACAAAACTTCGTTTGACAGTGGCCGGGGATATTAATTTATAAATAAAATTTCACCGAAATCTGTTATGCAACGCCCCTCCATAAGCGAAATACCAGGAAAGACAAGGCAACGGGATCATCCTCTCATACGAGAGATAGTTTGCTCGATGACGGTAGTACAAACCTCGTTTGCTTGGTTCAAGCACAAAATCGCAGTTGAACCATCAGTCATTATTGCATACTTTAACTTTGATAAAATTATTATTATTATTATTGTTAGTATTATTATTATTATTATTATTATTATTATTATTATGTAAAATTTCATCCACGAACCAAAGGACGACAAAGGTCGAAAAAACGAAAAAAAATCGACTGCAATGAATCGACGTTTTGAAAACATCAGCATCGAGGTCGCACCCCCAGCTGCCAGAGACGCTCCGCTCGCTGCCCCACCTCAACTGCGTTGAGTTGAGGCGCCCGCCCGTGGGATGGCAGGAATACAACCCGAGCGGGCAAAACCGTGTTCACCACTGGTCTTGTTCCACCGACTAATCATAACTTTGCAGACGCTACAACGAAAAGGTTCAGTTTGGTGTTAAGATTGATACTTGTTAGAATTCAACTTTAGAATTTAGTGTAAAAATAGTATTAATAAAATTAAGTAAAAATTAAAAGTAAAAGTTAAGTAAAAATTAAATGATGATGTAATGATGGGTATTAATGCACGAGTGTGATATTACGATACGAGCGAGTATCGCAAACTTCACATGAGTGTATTAGTACCAATTACATCCAGTTTCATTTGGTACTTTTTCTACGACTTTTATAAGTTCAACTTGTACATTGAATCGTTTCGTGACAGCTGACAGGATTCAGCCAAGGCCACATAACCCTAGCCTCGCATGCTGCCGCAGCTGTCTGTGGTTACCAGACCGCCTGCGTGGGAGTACTGCTCTAGTCAAATAGGATCAAAGTGAAATTACGATCCAATTTATTTTAAATAATATTTCACGAAAAAATTACTAATAATAAAATAAATTGAAACTGACAAGCAAAATATAATATCAAATGCAATTTTAATTAATACAATCGAACGAAACATTTACTAGGACGATTCTCAATGATTATTTGTCAATACTTGGTTTGTAAACTTCTCTGTGATTGATCAAGAATCTGTATCGTAATGAAATCTGGATCGTAATGAGCATCATTACGCAAATGGTTGCAGCTAACAAATGACAGCATTATACAATGGGAGTAGAAAAACCACGTTTTGCAATGCATATTTGCTGATATTATACTTCGAATGCTGACGGAATTTCGGACCTGCGTCGAGAGAGTGTATTAACACATTTTCCATTGATTACTTTTCGTATCCACCACCACATTTACAGAGTTAATATTGCAAAATTCTCAGAATTGGCCATGTTCCCGCAAAATTTTCTTTATGAGCTTCCGTCGGCGCATTTACGATGGTATTTCATTTCCAGGGACGGCAACATTCTCTTTGGGGTAGAGAACCAACAGGAACCGAACGAAAACAAATCGACTAGTCCGTGCGTTAGCAAATGACACGTAAAACCCCCGCATATGACATTGCTACACCTGTTTACTGCTGTGATTTCATTACCATTCGCGACCTGCTGCGGGCCGCGCAAAAACCCCGCGGGGCCGGCGCGGTCGAGCGCCGCAGGGCAGCCAGTGCGGCGCGGCGCGCGGGGGCGGGGGCGGGGGCGGGCGAGCAGACGGGGTGGTGGGACGAGAGGATAGAATGAAGCGGCGGATAGATAGATTGATTGATTTTTTTCGTGTTTCCGGGCACGACAACTGCTTTGGTCATTAGTCCCGTTAGTGTAGTGCATGTTTTTTCTCGGGAGATGGCGGTGATCATCCCCCGCTGGATGGCGAGATCCGGCGCCGACCTACCGTTGGCGAGTGGGGTTCCCCCTAACCAGGACTCTCTCACCAGCGGGGCACAACCCCAGCCGGGACAAGCTCTAAGCTCCCGACCGGTCTCCCGGAATATGTGGTAGTGTAGTGCATGTTAGTGTGAGTGTGTAAGGGGAGAGGATAGGAAAAGGAAGAGGAAGGACAGATCGCGCGCGGTCCGTGGCCTGTTTGGTAGGGTACTGCTCCGGCATTCACCTGGTGTTGATCGTAGAAACCAGGGAAAACTACCGATCAGAGCAGCCGGCCGCTAGAATTCTCCTCCAGATAGCGACTGAATTCGACCTAGCTGAAAAGCTAGTGTCGAAAATCCTGCCACCGTCAGAACTCGAACCTAGGACCGCCCACTCAGAGGTGCTGCCGTGACATCAGTTGATGCACTTAGCTACCGCTCCCAGTGCGGCGGATAGAGGGTAGTGTGATGGAGTGGGGAAATGGGAGAGACGAGAGGGTGAAGTGAGAGGACCGGTAAGCGGACGGGGAAATGAAAGGGGTGAGTGGGAAGGGTTGTGGGGGCGCGGCAACAGCAGTGGGAAAAGGAGAGGGAGTGGGCGGGGAAACGGAAGGGGTGAGAAAGCAGGATTAGCGGGTAGGGAAATAGAAGGGAAATGGCAGGGTGAGGATCGGGGAAATGGAAGGGATGAGAGGGCAGTGTGTTTGGGCACGGAGAGAGCAGTGGGAGAGGGGAAAGTGAGTGAGCGGTGGTGTAGAAGGATGATTGGGCGGGAAAACGGAAAGGGGGTGAGATGCGGACAGGAAATTAAATGTACAAGGATGACCGAGCAGTGAATTAGAAGGGGTGAGAGGGCAGGGTGAGCTAGCGGAGGAATTAGAGGTCAGAGGGAAGAGTGTGTGGCCAGGGAGAGACCAAGCTGAGTGGAAGAGGGGAGAGAAAGTGGAAGGGAAATGCAAGGAATGAGAGGATAAACAAAAAACGGGATAAGTAGTCGTGTAGACGGTGGGGATGTGAACGGGTTGAGTGCAGAGTGAATAGAAGGGAAGTGAGCAGAGCGAGTGGACAGGGATGCGAGCGAAACTTGCGGCCGGAATGAACTGGTAGGGTGAACTGACGCGATGAGTAAGTGGAGCAGAGAGAGAAGGTCAAGCTAGCGGGTGTGGGTGAGGGGAAATATGATGAGTGGGCGTGGCAGGTGCATAGTGTTTGCATGTAGTCAATGAATCAAGTGAGGCGAACAAGAAACAGTAGCGTTTTTATGTTGAATATATGTGAGAATGAGAGTTAGTGAAGGTAATGAAGATAATACAGGCTCATCATCACCCGCAAAAAATAGCGCATCCAAGAAGGAGAGATGAGAATGAGAAAGAATATGAGCTCCATCAGATGCTGATTGAATATCGCAAAAAATATCCCCTACGTCGGTTTTGTTGAACCACGTAAATGGGACGAGTCATTTAGAAATTCAGCAAAAAATAAATACATCTGAACTAATTGGAGGTCCAACCTGCGAGTTTGGAAATGAATTGAAATAAATAATTTCTCACAAACGTATTGGCTAATGGCATTAAAGAAGATTAGACAATTTTGAAACGTTGGTGAATTGATGGGGGTTTTCATTGAGTCTCTGAAAATTATTAAAATTATAATTACCTCCACACAACCATTTAAATACAGAAATTAAATTGAATACATATTATTAAACTATAAAAGCAGTTAAGTATAACATGAAATTAAGGATTAACTTTATAAATTATTCAATTCCATAAACGTATTATACTCTTATCTTTGTATACTACTATTGTATTTTCAAAATGCAAATTAGAGTATTTTAGCAAGATGATATAATTAATAAAATATTCATAAACGATGTTGGAGCAGAGAGTGTAAGGATCTTTAAAGGGAAAGAGGCGGGTAGTGTAGGTCCGAGGTAAACAGGGCGAAGCTGCGTAAGTCATGTAGGATATGGAGGAGAGCTGGATTTATGAGGTTGGGAAAAGATGCGGTGAAAAGAAGAGAGAGGCAGGCCAAAGGGAGTCAGGATGGGTGGTTACAAGACGATATAGCGCTTCGTTGAGGAAGACATCTTGGACTGTTGCAGAGCGACTGATAGAGGAATTGATTAGAGTGTGCAAGATCAGTGTAAAGTGACGTTATATGTCTGGGCGAAGGAGGTCATTCTGGAAACGCGAGTGACTACGGCATGGTGTATCGGAATACGGAAATGGGAGAGATGGCGCATTAAGATGACGCCAAAAGAGGACAGCGGGAGGCGGGAGAAGGTCTTGTTGGAACACTGTGGGCTCGGGCAGCGAGAAGTTCGACTAGATTGGGCAAGGAAAAGAGTGCAAGATTTGCAAGTCACAGAGAGGTGGGACATTGAAGAACGGGGCTTTATAGGACAGCGACGAATGGATTGGAACGTGGAAAGGTGTGGAAGGGCAGAGTGTGGAGGAGACACAGGAAAGAGAAGTGCGGCGTGGGAAGGCAGTGAGGAGTGGATTGGAACGCGGAAAGGTGTGGAAGGGCAGAGTGTGGAGGTGACACAGAAAAGACAGAAGTGGGGCGTGGGAAGGCAGTGAGGAATGGATTGGAACGCGGAAAGGTGTGGAAGGGCAGAGTGTGGAGGGGGAACAGGAAAGGCAGACGTGGGGCGTGGGAAGTCAGTGAGGAGTGGACTGGAACGCGGAAAGGTGAGGAAGGGCAGGGTGTGGAGGAGTCACAGGAAAGACACATGTGGAGCGTGGGAAGGCAGTGAGGAATGGATTGGAACGCGGAAAGGTGTGGAAGGGCAGAGTGTGGAGGGGACACAGCAAAGACAGATGTGGGGCGTGGGAAGGCAGTGAGGAATGGATTGGAACGTGGAAAGGTGTGAGAGGGCAGTGTGTGGAAGAGACAAGAAATACAGAGGTGGGGGCGTGGGAAGGCAGTGAGGAGAGGATTGGAACGCGGAAAGGTGTGGAAGGGCAGAGTGTGGAGGGGAAACAGGAAAGGCAGACGTGGGGCGTGGGAAGTCAGTGAGGAGTGGACTGGAACGCGGAAAGGTGAGGAAGGGCAGAGTGTGGAGGAGTCACAGGAAAAACACATGTGGAGCGTGGGAAGGCAGTGAGGAATGGATTGGAACGCGGAAAGGTGTGGAAGGGCAGAGTGTGGAGGGGACACAGCAAAGACAGATGTGGGGCGTGGGAAGGCAGTGAGGAATGGATTGGAACGTGGAAAGGTGTGAGAGGGCAGTGTGTGGAAGAGACAAGAAATACAGAGGTGGGGGCGTGGGAAGGCAGTGAGGAGAGGATTGGAACGTGTAAAGGTGTGGAAGGGCAGAGTGTAGAGAGACGCAAGGAAGGCATGCGGGGCATGGGAAGGCAGCGAGGAATGGTTTGAAACGTGTAAAGGTGTAAAGTACAGAGTAAGGAAGAGGCACTGGGCACAGAGAGGCAGGGTTTGGCGCGGGAGGACAAAGAGGAGCGGAACGGAATGTGCAACAACATAAAAGTGGGAACGTGACTGCTGTGTGTAGAGCAGGGAAACCCCGTGGTTTGTTCACTAATACTCCTCGCACGCCAGAGCGTGATGAATTCCGCGCGCGCTCTGTTTAATAACCTGCGCCCTGGGGCCACGCCGTGCAGTGCCGCGGTGTCCTGATCCTCGACCTGCGACCCGCAACCCCCCAGAGCGTCGTGATGGGTGCAAGCGGCTGGCTCATGGCATACTTAATTGTAATTGAGTGTACTAGCATAGGGCCGCTTCTCTTCAGGAACGATATCATGCCATTCTTTTGCGGTGCGTTTATAGGTTTTCAAGATGCAATCGAGACAGAAATAAAAACCATTTAGAAATTCATAATATCCGAATCTCAAAATTAAAATTTACGCTAGTATTGACGGGTGCAGAATTACCGGATTTGTTTCTTTATGACGAATCTATTTGCATTTTCTAGCTTTAATTAATAAAATAGCCGTAATACATATAAAAAGAAAACATATTTTCAGACATTATAGATTACGCGACCATTTTATCTCATAGCAATATCAAATCAACTAGTGTCGCACAGCAGCAAAAATGCTGCGGTAAACAGTTTTCCAAAAGCAGCACGCACAAATTTTTAAGAAAAAAATAAAATTATCTCCCATAGCATTGAAATATATTCACATTTTTAACCAAAACAGTGTTCACGAATACTGCAATAACATTGTCTTGGCGTCGCTTGATGTCATATGTGTCATAAGCAGTGACGCATTGCGTATGAAAATTCAGTCGTTACGCGCATTACGAAAATAGGCGTAACGCCATGAAATATTTGCATTTTTTAGTGAAAATCGAGAATTTTTCTGTGAAAAATGGAGTATTTTTCAGTGAATATGTACGTACACACGCACACGTACACAAACGTACCCACGTACACTAACGTACAAACGTACACACGTATACAAACGTACGTATTCACAGAAAGAAACGCACAGAAAGAAACACGAACAGAAACGTACACACGTACACAAATGTACAAATATCCACACCCTTACACGCATACACATACGAAAGCTCATACTCAAACCTACACACATACACAAACGTACATACAAACACGAACGTTCACACAAACACATACACACCTACACGTACACACTCTTACTCAAGCACATACGAACATTGACGTGGACTCATATGCACACGCACTCTCCATTCCACATTAACCTCACACATGCCTCGCCTCCATGCTTCATCTCCACCCTGCGGCATCCCGCCCCGGGGGACACTCCACGTCGTGCAGACCACGCCACTCCCTTCCCCCACCCCACACCGCCCCTTCTCCTTACCCACTTTCCTCCCTTCACCACTCTGTCCCCCCCCACCCCACCCCGTGCCGCCCTGCTCGGCCACGCCACCAGACCGCCTGCCCGCCCGCCAGCCCGCTCACCGCGGACGTGATTTCCCAGGGCGACTCTAAAATCGGCCCCCTCAGGCTCCGGGTTCGAAACCGCACCGCACCGCACCTCGCCGCGCCGCGCCCCGCGCTGGGCTGGGTCGGGCCGGGCCATGCCGCTCTGCGCCGTCGACTTAGTAGCCTCTCCGCTGTCCCCGAGGACATCTCCCCCCCCCGCCCGCCCACCAGGCAAATTGCCAAGAAGTATTCCTGGCGCATTTGCCTCTAATAGAAATCCCCAGCGCAGTCCTGCTAATCTGTGAGACACTGCGCTAGATCACTCTTCCGGATCGTAGCACGTGGAATGCATGCGGGGCAGAATAAGATTCATCTAAGAGGATCTGTGAATCAAACATACAGATTCTTAGGAGATTTGAAATAAAATATTAAGAACATAATGGTGGTTCAATACTCACAACACAATTTACAAAGACCTAAACATCTCGTCTATTGAGTAAATCGTAACAAAACTAGCAGTGCTAATAAATGGCACAGGCTTTGTGATAGTCAAGTTGTCTAATTTTCTTGGTGTGGACTGGCTTTACGGTCTTGCTCCTTCCTCTTGCCAGCTGACATCTATCGCCATCCAAAGTACATTTTTTTAAAACATTTTTTCA
This sequence comes from Teleogryllus occipitalis, assembly GCA_011170035.1. Lineage (NCBI taxonomy): Eukaryota > Metazoa > Arthropoda > Insecta > Orthoptera > Gryllidae > Teleogryllus > Teleogryllus occipitalis. The sequence goes on from BLKR01002213.1 coordinate 92,020, forward strand.
ATTTTTCGGTTTCCTAATACTAGAATCGAAATATTACCTTAAGAATATTAAAGAAGAGTAAAATCTTGTCATAAATGACAATTTTTATTTTAAAACTTCGGAGCCGTTTTTAAGAAAATGAAGTTTAAGCGTTTTTGTAAATTCGAAATTTGAATCTTTAACTCGGAAATGCAATAGTGTTTACAAATCGCTGAAAATGTGCATATTAACGACGTGAAAGATATTAAAAAATACATTTCTGTAATTTTTGAAAAAACAAAAAATTACAGCATAATGAACTTTATGTCATTTTAACAGCGCAATTGTTGCAACCCGTTGTAAAATGTTGAAGAAAAAATGTGGAGCCATTTTTTGAGGAAAAGTCGTTTGAGCGTTTCTAAAAATGTGGAATTTTGAGCTCATTTTGACAGAAAACGGTTGATTTTTGGGGTTTTTTATACAACATTATTTAAAACACATGTACTCATAAATACAAAAATGTGAACAAATTGTCGCTAATGTAAATAATAACGTCGTGAGAGAGAAGTCAAAAAATTAATTTTTTGTAATTTTTGAAAAGACAAAAGAATACATCAATATGGCGTTTATCTCTTCTTATAGAGAGCATTTAGGATTATCCCTACCAAATGTTTAAAGAAAAAAATTGTAGCCGTTTTTCAGAAAATTTTGTTTTTGTAATTTTTTAAAAGTAGTCGAGCCAAACGGCTCTACAAAGTACATTACATAGCTCTGCAGTACATTGCACCAGATTTTCAATTCGCATCTATTTTCAATTTGTTGTTATAATAATTTAACAATTTTAATATCTAGAATTAGTGTATCAAATTGTAATTGAGAAGAGTAACATTTTCTGAAATGTTAGCCTTTCAGTTGTAAATAATGATTACCAAGGTGATTACTGCTATGATCATAAGCATTGAACCCTACTATGTACACATGTGATTACATCAAGATAAACTAAAGTAGAATGTTGGTCATGTAATAGCTTCAAGATATTTCTCACTTTATAAAAAATTAGCTGAACTCTTCAAGGTAATTTTAAATATATTAAGGGGACACCTGTCACTAAGAACGTCAGGTGACATGTTGTTCAGTGAGAAATTATGCCAGAGATATACATATAAAATGATCTCATACAGAAATAGCAAATAAAACAGTTATTATGCAAAAATATCAATTTTCTACTAACAAAGAGTGCAGGTTGAGAACAAATTTATTTTGGATGTGAGAATGATATATCATTTACTTGCGTGATTGGAACAGTGTATTAAAGTCAGGTGTTTGAAAGGATCAGTCATCGTTACAATAGAAATAAATACAGATGGCAATTTTTCCGCTGTTTTCTTATTTCTAGAAAGATGATATTTTTCTAATATTCGAGATTTTCGTTTACCTTTCGCAAGGAACTTATAATAATTTATTTTAATGACGCTTGATAGCATTCGAAATCACATGAAAACATGAAGAATCAATTATGAAGAAGATAATAGTTCATACAACTTCAACGAGGTACTATACTCGTATTTAGCCATTCGACTTTTTAACAATGCAGATGTAATGTGTGCTTACAGGTAACTGACACCACACGACCAAATCAATACAATGTATGGTAACCTGTAACGATAAAATAAGAAGGTAAATTTGTGTACAGGTTGATGTATGTTTGCAGTCTTCTATGGGTGAGTAACTTCTGATAGAGTTCACATGTCTTGATTCACTCATCATTCTTTGAGATGTTATCGAACGTTTCTCGGAAGTACAAACTTAATTTGCTTAGCTGCAGGGGTCTGACTGATACGATAAGTAGCTTCTTTTCTACTTAAAACCCACAATGGTGATACGTGCCGTTACAAACTCACTTTGGCCGTGAAGGATAATGGATGCCGGCGTGTTTCTGTTCCCACGATTGGGGGAGGTTCCTTATAACCATAATGATCATGCACAGCACGAACCCACTCCCTCCCATCCAACGCAGAATATCCAGGAGGCCATGAAGATTGGAGCGACGTCGTTATCAATAATGATCACTCAAAAACAAAAGTAAACGGGAAAAGAAACATCTGTTGAGAAGTCCTCATAATAAATCCCTTACAGAGTAATTTGAAATGATTCACGCACGTATAAGCCAAACAAAACAGAAACCTAGCATGGATATATTAACCTACGATTAGTTAACATCTTCATAAAACTGATCCATTGTATCGTAACTGCTGAACTCCAGAGGAGAAACATGGGTATATTACTGAAAAAGTAAAAGATTCGAATTGTTAACTACTAAAAACCAGCTAACACATTTACTTTCATATCAAGCTTTAAGCATGCAATATTTAATCTTCGCTTCATTGATCAGAATTATTAGATAGTCATCTTGCTTAAGAGTATGTGAATTTATACTTTAATTAATCGATTATCATGGCAAATAAAAGAGCTCGAGATTATTAGAGCTAGTCAACGCCCGTGGTACATACAAGATTTTATTTTTTACCTAAATATTATGGGTCAGATTAACTTATTTTTAATTAACTAGATGTTAACCTGTCTGAGTTTGTCTTTTCATATTTTCATCCCGTAATTCCCACCCATAATTCCCTCCGTAAGAAAACATTCAACTGTTTTCATATTTCCCTCGTAACCAAGATCCTCTCTATCCAGGTAAGTTATGCAGTGTATATTGAACTCGTTATCGAAGGCAACCAAAAGAAATAACGCATCAGTTAAAAATCAACATATTTTCCTGAAAGAGATATTTCACACTTTACTTAGTTATTTAAAACTACCGTGTATGCCGTTGTTGAGGTATTAAATTCAAACAGTTTTTAAGTGAAAATTAGTATTCAGAGACTAATTTCCGTTTAAAGCTATTAAAACTTAATTTTAATCGGAAATCGGTTCGATTCTTTGCTAGAATTTTCACATCATATGAAGTTTTAATATTTTGATAAATTGCATAAAATAATAAAAATGTCAATTAATTAAGCGAACGTGCTAAACAAATTAATATTCATATTTCTCTTCAATTTGCATGCATTTCGTTTATTACATGCGACAGTTCAGATAAAAATGCAGGAAATTTTCATACATTTTCTCAAACAGCTACGTAACTTCAAAACAGCAAAAAAACAATGGATATTTCATACCGTACGCTTTCATTACTTAACCCGTGTTATCTTTTTGCAAACACGCACGCAGAGCAAAACAGTGAGGACCAACTTCGCAGAACGCACATACAAATGAAGTTTCCCGCGCGAGACGCTCAGATGCCAAACTCCGCGGAAGATATTGTTATCCGGAGACCTACATCCCGTATCTTGTTTCACATCTTTAAAGAAGGAAAACATCGCGACAGTAACACCGAGAACACGCTTTTTCCCGTTGCTACTTGCTTTCCCTAGCCTCGCCTCGGCGCGGCAGGGGGTTTTCGGTGCGAAAAAGACATACACACAATTTCCAGTCGGTACACGAAAGGGAAATGGTCGCGGTTAAAACGGAATCCGATGTTTTCTCTTTGCCACGCGGGAACGCAGGACGGAGGGAAGAGTCGGTGGAGAAGGGGAAGGGCTTGGAGGGTAGACGCAGTCGAGGAAAACAGCCTGAAGTACGAATGTCATAAAACGGAAACGGTATCTTCCGCGATGCGGCGTTCGGAAAATTGAGATAAACTTTCTCTGTCGTTCGGAGCAAGCGTGTAGCTTGGCGCGGCCCGATGCCCAAGTTGTGTTTCTTTTGTTTGGGCGCGGAGAATGGCGGGGGGGGGTGTAGGACAGGGATGGGAGCCGGGGATGGGGAACGGCCGGTGGGATTGAGGATATTGACAGCTTCCTGCCTGCGTCGTGGGCGGCCATTTTCTAATTCTGCGGCAGAGAAGCTACAAAAGGCGACTCGCTCTAGGTGCCATCGCCAGAGCTGAACCAGCTGGTGTTTCATGTGAAATGTGTTTCAAAAAGTATATTTCCTCACGATAGATTATTACTGTTGCTTTGATTGGTTTATTAAAAAATCGTATGTTAATAGTAGTAGCACAATTCAGGATAGTGATTTCGATGTGTAATAAATATGAAATAAAAATATGCATTATGTAAGTGAAGTTGGCAGAACGCTCATTAATTAATAAACTTAGCTACGAATTGGATGAAAGATTTATCCACCACATAATGTCTCTGGGAATCCGTCTTTATTCCAGCTTCTGGTCAGATTTGAGAATATTTGTCAAAATGTGAGATATTTCTTTGAAATTTCTTTCTTCATGATCTTTCGAAATTTTATAACAATTTGCCATACTTTTTTAGAAATTAAGTTTTTTTCATTTAACATCTATTTCTAATACGACGGAATGGAACCACTACTCTTTTTACTAACTTATCGATAGCCAAAATGACGTATTTGTTTAAGATATTCTTTTACATTCTATTGATGAAATCCTTTAAACAATAAAATGTTTGATAAATCTCAATTATTTTGTATGTTAAATTAAACGTATGTTTCAAAATATACTAAAATTCAATCAAATTAGAAATGAATCACTAAGACTTACACAAGTTTAATATTTCTCCGTCCGTTTAAGGAAGTTCCATTTAAGGAAATTGTCGTTCTCAACATCCTTATTGTTCATAGTAAATAAAAAATATAACAATAATACATTCACGACCTCCTAAAGAAACTTTTCATTAGCCAGAAGGTTCTTCGGGTAAAGACAGCAGTACAGATGTTTTAAGAGTATGTAGACTGGCCGCGGAAGTCTACCTATTCATAAGACAATATGATGATCGAAAGCAGAGAAGTTTCATTTATTGCTCACTAGCATATCTGAGGAAAGGATACAACTTTCTTTGCTGTCATTTCAAGAGGAAGAATACGCAGATCGATCCGGGATGGCTCAAGGCAGCAACTTACGTCGATGTAGGGCCTCTGACTGAGACGTACTAGGGTTCCAGTCCCAGCGGTGGCAGGATTTTCGACTCTAGCTACGAAAATAGTTTCTGTTTCATTGAGTTTCTTCATCTGGGTAATTTTGTATCTTGGTTTTCATATGAACTTTTTTTCAGGAAATGTATGTATAATTTTTTTGTGTCCGAGCCTACTTTCAGTGTTTTTGGCAATGCTTTTGTCCGAGTGAGGAATTCAATGTTTTTGAGATGGCGTTCATTGTAGCCGTTTCTCTTCTCTGTGACACTACAGAGTGTAGTGATTCCACACGCGAACTCATGTATTCCTTTTAAATTAAATTCTGTTACTTTGAGAGGGGTTTACAAAACGGCTCGAGAGGCGAGGTCGACGAGTGCAGTCCCGAGCCAGGCCGCAAGAACGAGAGACCGGTAGTAACGGAACATTGTCTACCAAAATTGCGTTAGTCATACAATGTGTTCATTAACAAGAGCGCCAATATAAATTTCGTAAACAGAAGCAGTACAACATTATTAATTTTGTTGTTTATTTCTTCCGGTGACAAATGTTAGTAAGCTTTTGAATGGTGATGTACTCTATTCATATTTTGAAACACTTCCGTCGACCATTAAATTCTGTTAGATAAATTCAAATTAGAAAATTATTCAAATAAAGTAATTCTACTGATTTAAAATTAACTTGTAATCCATGAGAACATTAGTGTCATACGTAATATAGTGCAAATGTCTTGTAAATGGAATTGTTAGTAAAAACAATGACACATTGCGCGAAGAGGTGCTGCATCAGCAGGTAAAGCTGAAATATTTCTCGTTTCTCAAAGATAGCCTCGTATGCTCATGCGCGTGTGAAAGACTATCTGTAAATAAATCAGAATTTCTAGTGGATCATTTAGAAACAAAATAAACGTATTTGTTAAAATAATATCTGCGTTTTAATTCACCACCTAGAAACGATACATTATTTATTGCCAATACTCTGAATAACGTGCTGGTGTTTTTTTTTACCACCCGAAACGGCTGAGCCTATAAATAATTTTTTTTCTCGCTCCTGTCCCTATCCCTGCGGTACACCCTCAAGCGCAAAAGCAGCTTCAAACTTCGTTTTCACCCGGGAACGAACAAAAAAGCTGCCGAGTTCCAGCGCTGTTCACGTGCATGCTCTCCTGTGTCCGCGTCGGCGCGTTAAGCGCCCTCGAGGCAGTCACGAAGGCGGCGGCGGCGGCGACAAACGACGCACGCGGCAGAGCGCGTGAACGCCCGCTGGAGACTGATCCCGCGTCACGAGCGCGCAATTAACCGCGCGACGCGACACCCGGCACGCGAAGGAAGGTGAGACCGCTTTTAATTTCGCTTTAATCAGGCCTTTGTCCCGCGCGCCGCGTTACTCCATTAGGCGCGCGGCTCGGACTGCGGCGGCGGGGCGGGAGGGGGAGGGGAGGGGAGGTCGAATGGTGGAGGGGGAGAGGAAAGCAGGGCAGGGGAAACATGAGGGACAGGTCGAGGAATGGACAAATTCTCATGTAGTTATATTTTATTTATCTCTGTAATTTCTTGATTTTCTTGTCATTGCGGTGCTAACTTGATGTCAAGTTAACCGAATGTTTTATAGCAGGCTGAAATGAAGAGCAACAAATTTTATTTGTGTAAAAAAAATAGCAACAAAAAAGTGACAAATTTTGAATTCAATTTCAATATTTTTTGAAACTTCGCTATGCGGCTTGCTTTACGGCCCTAGGGAATAGATTTCAAAGCGACAGAGTGGGAAATGGAACGGTGGAAACAGAGAGACGAAGAGGGGTTGGATGGAATATGAAGGGTGGGGATTGGAAGGGAAAGAGAGAAGATAGTAGATGAATGATTATTCTGGTTAGAAGAGGCAAGACGAAGCATATTAGTATGAGCAGAGATTAGTATGAGTATGGAAATGAACTGAGTGGGAGGATTGAGTGGAGTGGGAAAAGATTGAGAGTGTTGACCTGAATGTGTGGAGGGACGTGGAGGCTGTCACTGTGACTATTCCACTCATGAATTATTACTTTCAATCCGGCCAATAGCATTTTATAATAAAATGGTTACAAACCAATAAAAACGCCTAAAATAGGAGAGTTCTCATGTTTGGAAACATTAGTATAATGTATGCCTAAGTATTATTGTATGGTATATTTTATTTATTTATTTTGTAAGTCTCTTCATTATGTTTTATGAAACATTTCTTCTTCTCCTTCAATATCCACGGATGATATCATCTTTAACGCAAAGTAAAACATTCAGAATATAAATTGTCAGAAAAAAAGTTTTGAAAAGAGTTTTTTAAAGGTGAGGTAAGATTTATGTATACTTCTCACGGTACTTCTACATTAAATAACAATTTATTACCACTGATATATTAAGTTCTATGAGATTTTGTTAAACACATTTTCCTTGTATTATAGTGACGTAAAGTTACCAAATCATCTTATTACGAAATGAGGGTGTGTACAGTAATGGCGCCGTTCGACGCTTTAAGGTCTACTGGTTTGATCATTGTGTTTCCTGATAGAAATGCCTCAAAGATTTCTCAAATACATGTTTTGGGTGTTTTAAGATGCGTGCAGAGATATTGTCAATAGCTCAGTCGATTCCTACTGGCAAGATGAATCGATTGATACTATTTTCAAGTATATCTCTCTAGAAAATTAAAAAAAAAAGTGATTTGAAGGTTTCTGTGGGGAAGGTTGATTTGAAGGAAATTTTAAAAAAATGTATCCACTCTTTTTTACGCGACTTCTATACCCTAGGTGAGCAAGGAACACATTGTGTTTAAAATTTCTTTTTATAACAAATTTGAATATCACAAATAAAAAAGGTTAATGTGACAATACTCTCCGGAGGCGGCACTCTTAACCAGTAATCATTTATGAAATAAGTGACTTATTGTCGGTTAGTTGCAATATTATCTCAAAAAATCTGCTTTGAATATTGCAAGTATTCAAATTATCTTCTTTAAGGCATTTGATTTAATTTTCTTAATTTAATGAACTAAATGGTTCGCTTGATTTTTATTCTTTTACGAGAGTTTTTCGTTCTTTTGTTTTCCTCTTTTAGGAAGAATACTCTGCTTCCAGCGACTCGTGACCTCAAACTGACCTAGGAGAATAATTTTATTCCACGATCTTCATTTGCCGGCTGTATCCGGCATGGTTACAAGGCTCGCTTGTGATAGCTTGTAATTGCCCGGCATCGTTGTTAGGGACTGGGGAGGAATGAGTATGTAATGGAACGAACATGGGCGTTACACGTGTATGCATAAATGGTGTTATATGAATAATATTACGAGCATGAATAACGAGCTGTTTAGATCAAAAACCACTTAACCTCCATTCCTTCACAATAACGTTTACAAACATGTTAAAATATGCATGTAAAGTGACCAGAGTACAAAACCTATGTTTTATTTTATTAATGTTCGTAAACCTCGGGATATGAAAAGTTATTAATTGATGAAATAAATGAGGTTTGTTGAAAAATAAGTTTATGTTTGCACAATATCTGAAATAATGAAATAAAAAGAGATACTACAGATGAAAAATATTTTAAAATTAGTTTTCTTTCATTTTTCGTAACTAAGTTTTTGGTATTCCCTTACCAGTAGAGAGGAGTTGTCGCGTTACCCAACAGAGCTAAGAGGGGGGGGGCATTGGAAGGAACATTGCCAGTACGCTACGCCTTCGCGGACCAGGACCGCCACCAGGACCACCAGGACGCGCTACCAGGACTGCCACTTGTCACTGCTGGTGTGCGGGCTGCCACCCGCCACCTGCCTGGCAGCCGGGCCGCTCACCCAGGCCTCTCGACCGGACAGCTCACCGATGCCGAACGCCCTTGCGGCCGCCGACGGCCACCCTCCGCCCGCCGTCCTGCCGACAATGTGCCCGGCCGCCAACATCCCGTCGTTGCCTGCGAAGTTTGCAGGCGCCGGAAAGTGCCGTCGACACCTCCCCGACCCAGCATCAATACCGGCCTCTACGCACCGCCACCTCCATATCCAAGGCCCAGCAGCCGAAACTTTAAGTAACAGCTGAGTTGCATCTACGTAATTGTTTGCATAATTTGCATTAAAGAATGGTGAATGAAGGAAATGAAACTCACTTTCAACCTCCTACCTCCAGCAAATTCAACCAAGTTAATTTTCTAACACAGAATATACCATAGATTAGAATTTCAGACCATAAATCGGGTTCATCAAGGAACTTTGTAGATGTTTACTCCAGGGGAGCCGGTACTGAAGAGTTACAACGTTTAGGGAATCAAGATGGTTTAATTCAGATATGTCTTTTGAAAACACATAAAGTACCGTAATAATGTACGTGCATGATAAAATCAAGAAAAAATGAAAACTCGCAACTTACATTTCGAAAAATGGATTTTGTTACCATATAATCAAAAAAAAAATTGCTACATAATAAAAGATTAGAATAATATGGGAGTCTAAAATAAGATTCTTATAAAATGTGTTAAAAAATAATTTATTGAAATGTACAAGATCAGAATGAAATAAATCAATACTAACTTAGGAAACCACAAGTTGTATCGAACGATTTCATATAGTGTTTACAGATTGGCGACAAGGCAAATGGATGAAGAGATAAACATACAAAATTTAGAAACCATTTAATGGTTTTAAAAGACACAATTTCTTGTTATATGGGTACCCAAAAAGGTAAATACGCGTAAAATCTCGAAATTTGTTTCTTACTACTATATACTCCGTGTACGTTTTCAGGAAAGTGAAAAGAGCAACTACGGTGTAGAAGAAAATTCGCTCACACCTTCGCATCCTGGATGTGGATCGTATGAGCTTCCTGACCATCCGTACTCGGTTCCACTCTATTTTAAACCCGAAATTTACTTATTATAAACAAAAAGGCGTGAGGGGTCGTAAACCTGGAGAGTGTTCCGAGCGACGCCCGGCGCATCCAGACGCCGCCGGCGCCGCGACGCCCACAGCAGGGAAGAGGGGCGGAGCCATAAAACGGCGCGCCGTCTTCGTGCGGGCGGCGTGCAAAGTGCCGCCCCAACTCAAGGAGGCGGTGCCGGCGTACCACAAGGCCCAGCTCTTAGCCCCGGGCCCGCCACACCGTGGTCACCGCACCGCGCCGCGCCGGGCCGGGTCTGGTGATGGCAGCTGGGGTGATGGCGGCGGTTGCGGGAAATGCTAGTGCGACGCGTGTCACGGTGAGAAAAGGGAACGAAAAATGTCGGCGGTCGGGGACGTTTCGTTTTGGCGGTGTCGCAGTAAAGAAGGATAGTTGAGAGATGGACGAGGCAGGAATGGTAGTGATGGTAATGCTATCTGGGATGATTGCGGCGGTGGTGGGGAATGGTATGGTATATGTTGGGAAAAGAGAACAAATCTTGGAGGATTTCCTTTCAGGGAGTGACGGGGTAGTAAGGGCAGTGGTGAACGTGACGGCGCCGATAGTTTCGGAGATATTGGTGACAGTGATTGCAGCGACGGTGATGAGGATACTACTTGTACAGAACTCTGATTGCTGTGCAACAGCATTAGAGTTATATAGATGACAGAGGTACACGTGTCAAAACATGGCCAAAGGAGCCGGAGTCACGGCAATAACGACGGAGTTCGTGATGATGGCTGTAATGTTGTTATTGATGTGTATGGAAATTAGAAAAATAGACCATGGAAGTAGGCAGGAGGGGGCGGAGCGGAGGCGGAGCGGAGGCGGAGCGGAGGCGGAGCGGAGGCGGAGCGGAGGCGGAGCGGAGGCGGAGCGGAGGCGGGGCGGAAGCGGGGCGGCGGCGGGGCGGAAGCGGGTCGGCGGCGGAGTGGAGGCGTGGCAGAGGCGGGGCAGAGGCGGCGGTTTACGTTGCGGCGCGGGGCGACAGGGATGTCTGAGGCCGGGCGTTGGTGGAAGGGGGCGGCGCGCGCCAACACCAGATGACGCAGAGTAAACAAGTTAGGCGAGGGCCGGCCCGCAAGCGCGCGAGCGCGGCGACGCGAGGCGACGCACCGCGGCGAGGGCGGCCGCTGCGGCGGAGGCCCCTTCCGGGCTGGCGCCGCGGCGCCACGCCGCACACCACGCGCTAATTGGCCTTTATTCCTTGGAGGGCTTCATTAGAGGGGCGAGCAGTCTGAAATGTGGATTGGTTTCTTTGGGAGTTAAAAATATTTTGAGGTTGAGTATTGGTGAGTCCAGGGAAACAGAGGACGAAAATTCGAAACAATTCCTAAAATAATTGAAATAAAATGGCTGTAGAAAACAAAACGTCAAATATGTTTTGTTTTGCAATATTTACTTATGTTTTGCAATGGTATACTTATCTCAAATTCAATTTTTAAATTTCTTTGATTTATTTCAACTGAAATTTTCTCAACTTGTTTTCACGATACATTTTCTCTTTCTGGTTGTGAATGATAAGGATCGTGGGTTCGAATTCGGTCCTGGAAAATATATCGCTGTGTGCTGTTTTTCGAGTGAGTTAATTTTCCGAATGCCTCGCCTTACACAAACCACAGATCAGACGAGCCCACAAGGGTATTAGTGTGTTTTGTAATGTTTGAAACACACCTCGTTAAAGGGGAAAGCAGAATTCTGCTAGAAAAACTGAGGAAAATCCTAAGTTTCACTATTTTGCTAAATTCTTTTTTGCGTATTGCACATTATTTCATTTCTTACTGTTAGTTCTTTACCTACGAACCAAACAATTATCACAGTTTATATATTAATAACTAGAATACACATCTAATGTCTTATAAATATGTTTGATAGAATTTTGGGCAAGTGTAAATTGTACTGTGAAAAATTATTTTTACTTGAACAACAAAGAAATTGAGATAGAATATGAGCTGCCTCACAAACATGTTCTGAAGAAATATACTTACTACTTAACTCACTCATCAGACAACATAATAATGACTGTATTTATTTATTTACGTTATGGTTGCAATGACCAACACTGAAAATATTATCTGAAAACTCTTCTGGCTTTACTGACTGAAATGCTTGTTTGTGTTGTACTCTAATTGACCACAATGTTTGCGGAAGGAATTGCAGTTTACAAAAAAGGTAAATTTCGAAGGGGTTCGTGGGGTCATAGTGGCGGGGACGTGTACACATACCTTGTACTGTGCGTTGCAACTTGTCTGGAAATGCTTGTTGTTGAACTCCACCAAGAAAACTTGAGTTCTTGAATTTTCTATTATTCGCAATGAAGGCTTCGAAAGCGTTCGGTAGTTTTCTGATGCAAACTTGCTGTACACCGGTGTTTGGTGTAAATTGAGAAACGCGTGATAATAAAGTTCGAGTGGCGAGTTTTTGCCGCCCAGAACCCAATTTGCGCCCACTGCGCTGGCGTCCTCCGAACTGCCCCTTCGTTAGGCGGCGGCGGCCGCCGCGCCGCAGTGCATTAGGCGGAAACGTGACTATCGGGCCGCGCGTGCCCCCCAGGCCGAGGGGGCGGGGACAGGGCGGGGACCAGGGAGGGGAGCGGGGACAAACAGGGCAGAGACAAAGGATGCACTGAGGGCAAACAGCGAGGAAAGTGGAAATCCAGGTTCGAGAAGAGATGGACAAAGAGAAAGTGGTGGTTGAGGGAAGAGATAGAAAAGGATATTGAGAAGGAGGAGGTGGTAAAGATGGAGACGAAGAGGGAGGAGAAGGAAGAGATGCAGGATAATGAGAAGAGGGAGTAGAGAAAGGAGATGGAGGTAGGGAGAAAGGAAAGGGAGATTAAGAAGGAGATGGAGAAGATGAATGAGGTAGAGGTGTAGAGGGAGAAGATGGAAAAGGGGAGGACGGAGATAGAAAAAAGAGAAGAGGAAGGACATGGAAGAAAGGGAGGAGAGGGAGAAGATGAATGAATTGCAAATGGTGAGTGAGGAGAAGGAAAAGGAGAGGGATCAAGTGGAGAGGAGAAAAAGGAAGTAATGGGGAGAGACAGCGGAGAGAATGTGGTGAAGAGCGCATGGAAAGGGAGGGAACGGGACGTGTAGGAAATGGCATGAGGTTGGGAGAGAAGAAATAAGGGGATAAATTACTCGGAAAGATCCAAAGGACCATATTATAGGAGACTGAGGAGCAGAGCGAGAGACAAGATGGCGTGTTGAGAGGCGAATGACCAGGACATGTGCCACAGCGTTGCCCGAAAATAAGCCTGGACCAACTCATAGAAAATGGGCCGCCGGCCGTGGAAGCCTTGATTTACATTAAGTTCTTATTGGCATACTTAATACACTTCCATACTACTCTTTTATTAAGTAACATTAAAATGATTTTTTGTGATGAATTTTAAACCTTCCACGGCATATTAATTGTAAACGTCAGAGAGTAAAGACTAAAATTTCGAAATTGATACATACTTGGTGTACTGAGTTTAATTTTCAGTCTATATTTGTATAGATTATCTTTCCTGATATTTCATCATTTATACAAGGACATGTATAACTTAACTTCAAGAAAATAGCATTACAACAGTCTATAGATATTTCTGAAATATCCTTCATTTTGCATTAATAAGAATTTTATTATAATAATTTGTTGAGTTAATAAATTTCTTGAATGAAATGTAATAAAATACAATAATTATAAATCTCCCAAATAAGCTGCAAATAGTGGAATTAAGAATTCAAACTTCTAGAGATCAGAAGGGAAACAAGATTTTTTAAGTTAATAGTTTGATAAAGAGATTTTAACAACTTAAATGGTATGGTACGTACTAATATCTCTGTGATCTGTACGATATTTGAAGGCAATGACGCTTTGTTTTAACATAAAATACGCATGCAGGATTCAGAGAGTGTAATTTTCTTGTATAAACTCGTTAATTAATAAAATCCCCGTGATCATATGGAAGTATCAGAAGCAGCTACTTATTGGATAACACGAAACCCAGGCTCACATGCAAACGCTGCCAGGCCTCTACAAGAAAGGCAGAGTGGACGTGCTGCGAGAGGCCGTGAACCAGCGATGAGAGCGCGGGGGCGGCGGCGGCGGCGGACGGGCGTGCGGCCAGAGTGGCCGGCGGGGGCGGCGGTCGAGCGCCGAGCTGACGGGGCGGCTGCTGGTGGGGGCGTGTACGAGGGCGGAGGTGGTGACGGCGGCGGGGTCGGACCAGCGGTCGGGGGCGGCGGTCGAGGGCCAGGCTGACGGGGCGGCTGCTGGCGGCGGCGGCGGGGGCGTGTGCGCGGGCGGAGGTGGTGACGGCGGGGGCGGGGCGGCGGTCGAGGGCCGGGCTGACGGGGCGGCTGCTGGCAGCGGCGGCGGGAGTTGCTCTAACTTGGCGGCCACATCCTCGCCGCTGCGGTCGCGCCGCGCCGGACAGAGTCGCAACTTGGCGCCGTGGCTTCATAAAACCGCACCGCCGCCGCTGGGGCCGGGCCGCGCCCCGCCCCGCCCCGGGCCCGGCCCCCTCGTCCCGGCTGCTAACGAAGCGCTCGCCGCGCCCCGCCCCCTTTTAGAAGCGAGCCGCGCGGCTCGTGCTCCCACTGTTCGGCGTCTCTTCCCACAGCTCCCGCCCGCTTCTCGTCAATTCTGGCACGCCCGCCACTCACGGCCTGGCCTTCACTGAAGCCGTCACTCGCCAGATTTCCCTATACTTCGTGTTTCGCCATCGCTCTACGTCACTCCCAATACAGTTCATAGGTACGTTTCTTTAATATTCTCATTCTTTCGTTCCCTTCCTTGGACATCCTTCGAGATCTGCTACTGCTGCTCGCGTCGTCCTCGTTTAGAAGCGAACTTCACTTTTCGGCGTCGTCACTTCCCATTGCTCTCTGCCTCTTGCCAAAGCTTCCTCTTCTCACCAGTTATGGTCGTACTTCTCTGAATCCAACAACCCGTTCCCCAGCTACCCCCACCACTATCGAATACCTACAACTTCGATTTTCGGCATCGTTTCACCTATCTTTCTCCTCTATTCTGCTCCTCATTTTTATCTTCTCGTCCCAATCGGTTATCCCTTTCAGGTTTTTTGGGTGTTTTCCTGTTTTCCCTCTCATTCTTCTATCCCTCTATCATCGTTATCATCAATACCATTGTCATTTCCCTATCTTATTATTATATCATGGGCCTTAACTACCTCAGCAGTTCAAGGTCCTTTATCAAATAAAAAAATAAAATTCGAATTGCTGTCCATTTCAGACTCCACTAACTCGAGCTGAACCTGGCCTCCGTTAGGAAATGCTCTCATGACACGTAGCTACGTCTAATCGCTTCCGGGCTTCAACGAACGTCCAAAGTTCGCTTATTCGAAACCCATTATTCGTTCAGATCATGCCTCGTGTGGACTGGTTTTATAATAAAAAACAACGTGCAACATGTGAATGTGGACACTGCATTCTCAGTGTTTTGTAAGCCTCTGACTAGTATTTCCCGTTTAATATTTCTTTGAAAATTTCAAAACGATGGTGACCCCCAAATTTCTTATCGCTGAAATGGCGTCATTATAGATAAAGTGAACTAGTAGGAAATATTTTAGAAAACGTACAAATAAGGATTTTAAGTTTAGATACAGAAAGATTTAATTAATTTTCAAATATTCCTTGAAATACCTAGAAAGTTTTGACACATAAATTATAAAATAGCGATGTATTTTTATAATATGGTAGTATTGCACATGTTTGGAAACAAATTATGGAAAGTTAATTTTTATACAATCATATTCTACGAAAATAGCCCAAACGAAAAAAGCACGATGTGCTATGGAGTTGTCAGTGAAATGTAATGAGATAAAATAAATAATTTCTGTGTGCGTTTTATAAGCAACATCTGTTTCATATACACGTTGTTTATTTTACCTCATTAACCTTCATTCGCGCTTTTTTAAAATGTAATATGGTGTTTTCATCGCAAACAAAAAATAATAATGTACCCAACTTACAGAAAATTCTGACTTTATTGCAATTTTCCCGGTCGGTCGTGAAATGTAATGAAAAAAGCAGGTGTTTATTTAATATAATACGTAGTATACTAATGATCTACATTGGCGGAAGAGAATGTGCATTTTATTAATAGTGTATTTATATATACTTACTGAATGAAATAACCAGTGTTGCTCGGGTATTTATTCACAATCGTCTATTAGAAAGGAAAAGGAAAGAATTCTATTAATGGAGTGCCCCACCCCGCCCTACCCTTCCCTTACTCACGTGGCCTACCCTGCCCCCTCTCGTCCACCCAATCACTCCCGCCCCTCCTCAACCAACCCTATTATGTTTACTACGATCATCGTCCCTATATGCGTCTGTAAACAGATGCATTGTTGCATATTCCCGGCAATCTCCCATTAAAAATAATCTTTGATTACTCTAATTAACTAAATGCGCTATTGAAATGCGCTATTTAAAATGCTTTTAGAAGGCAATTTTATGGGCTTTCACAAACGTTCAGTTACCTTCGGTAAATTCACTCATTGCTTTCAAAATATTTGCGATAAACTGAAAGAGTACACATTTAAATTTTGTTTTAAGGGGTAGGGAGTTTATCTACGATATCTCACGTAGGTAGTAACTTTTCTATTGTTTTGAAGTTGATGCTTACAAAATTCCGTATCGGTCGGAACAAACCTATAGATTTGCACACAGAAACAAAACTAGTAATGCTACAGTATGACACAGACTTTCTCGTACTAATTCTTTAATGGTAGATTATGAAACAAGACTTTCAGAATATAAAATCTCGTCTCATTTGATAATTTTAAGAAAATGTCTTTTGAGCTTTTCTAAAAATGCACGTTTTGAAGCCCATTTTCATCTAAAACTTTTAATTTTTCGAGAATCTTCCTAATAAATTATTGAAAGTATTTGTACTAATAAATGCAATAATTTATACAAATTGATGATAATGTGAACAATAACGTTGTGAGAGATATTTCATAAAAACTATGTTTGTGTAATTGTGGAAAAAATGAAAAGTGGCATTGATGTCATGTTTAATTCATTTATCACACTTCGTTCAAATAATTTAAAGAAAAATGTTGGAGTCGTTTTCAAGAAAATATCGTTTGAGCGTTTCAGAAATTGCGGAATTTTGAGCTCATTTTCACAAAAAACACTAGTTTTAGAGAAACTTTAAAAGACATCATTTGAAGCACATGTTTTCATAAATGCAATAAAGTATACAAATCGCAACGATGTCAGAGAGATGTCAAAAAATTACAATTATTCAATTTTTGAAAAAACAAAAAAAAACATAGCAAAATGGTCTCTATGTCATCTGTTACAGTACGTTTATCACTAATCATACCTACCTTATAATTAAAAACACTGCACATTAAATAATTTAAAGATCTAATATTGAAGAACAGAGGGCATTAAGAAAGACACTTCTAGCTTTAAAATTAAGTGTGGAACAAGATCAACAAAAAAAAAATCCGGACGGAACGACCAACGGACCGACCGACGGACCAATCGACAGACCAATGGACGGACCGATCGACGGACCGATCGACGGACCGATCGACGGACCGACGGACCGACGGACCGACGGACCGACGGACCGACGGACCGACGGACCGACGGACCGACGGACCGACGGACCGACGGATGGAAGGACGGATAGACAGACTGAGAGACTGACAAACCAGCAGACGAACAGGCAGTCGGAAAAGCTGACAGACAAGCTAACAGGCAAACACGCAAGCAGACAGGTAGAAATATACTTTAAAAAACATTTTCCGTAGTAGAGGCTTCCAGAACGCGTATTCCCATCAAAATCTTTACATGAATTTTGTGTAGCATTGTATAGCTTTCTCTGTACGACTTTCCTTATATACTTAACATATTTCTAGTAAGCAAGACAATTAAAAAAATTATTATATACTGTATTGGAGAGGTCCGAAAATATTTTTAGGAATTTGTGAAATGTAAAGTACTATTTTACACTGAACTTTAAAATTTTACAAATAGTTTTCACTGAGTTGAGGCGTTAAATGTGAATCTGTAAAAATGCATCACCAACTGTAGGCATCTGCAGAATCCATTTTATATCCATTGAAGTATTATATTAAAAGTCTTGCCAAGTTTCAATTAAGTGAAGTGCATTTTCAGAAAAAGTCACTCTCTTACAATATTAATAACAGAAAATCCAAGAAACCTTCGGTAAACACAAATTCCTCATTCAATGTGGTTGGACACGGCAGCAGACTGAGGTCCCTTCGCAATGCAGGGAGCGTGGGGCCACACTACCGCGGCCCCTGATTGGTCGGTGGTTAGTTGATGCGCCGGAGGGATCCGTCGGGATGACGAGTCGGGTTTATTTTCATTGGGAAATACAAATTCTGTTTCGAATATTCAAAAGTTATAAATCTGACGAGCAAGAAAACAAGTTAACAGAATATTTGAGTGACAAACATACCTTTACAGGTTGAATATTACTACTTAATTACCAACATTATAATAACGAAACACAAATAAGTACAGCCTGTGGTTCATTTACAAGTCCCGACGCAACTGCCTAGGAATCTAAACGGAACCCTTCGCGGTGGAAGGCGAGCTAACCATTAGAATCCCCCCCTCCTGCGGCGGCGCGGTCGCTGGCGTGTGTCGCATGCCGCCGGCGCGTGCGCGCTCTCACATGTGTTGCCTGCGCCGCGTCTAGGTAAACGCGGGACGTCGCCCGCGCGTCCGCCGCAATGGGCCTCCGCCGCCCTGTTATTTAACCAAACATTAACGTCACGCGCCGGAAGATAGATGGCACGGCGGCGGAACAGGTGGGGGGGTAGGGCGGGGCTGGGCGGGATGGGCCGAGCAGGGGCGGGGCCGGTCAGGGGCGGGGCGGGCAGGGGCAGGGGTGGGGCGGGGGAAGGACGGGGCGGGACCGGCTGGGGAGGGGGTGGGCGGGGCCGGGCGGGCGGGGCGGGCGGGGTTGGCGGGCCGGGCGGGCCGGGCGGGGCAGGCGGGGCGGGCGGGGCGGGCGTTGCGGGGCGTTGCGAGGCGTTGCAGGGCAGGGCGGGGCGGGGCGGGACTGAGCGGGGCAGGGCGGGGCTGGGGCGGAGCGGGGCGGGGCGGAGCTTGGCGGGGCGGGGCGGGGGGGGGGCGGGGAGGGGGGCGGGGCGGGGCGGCAATTTATGCAGCGGCAGCCGCGCACGCGTGCCTCCCGCATTAGCGCACGCACTGCGCTCGGCGCCCCGCCGCAGAAAGAGACGCGTGATAAATCGCGGGGCGGTGACGATTCCTTTCCCCCGCCACGCCTCGTAAGAAGTGTGGAGGAGGAAGGAAGGGAGAAAGCAGGCGACCTGCGAACTGCCGGGCTGAATGGCTGGGACGGTTCCTTCTGTGAGCTGGAGCTGCTTTCCAAGATTCGAGGCATCGTGCCCTCTCAATGCGTTGAAGAAAATTGTTGTCACAACTACAAGATAGCTGCAAGAGAAGCCGTGTGTTTTAGTACTTTACTTGTGTGTTCTCTAATGAATATTTTTTAAAGTCCTTTATTTAATCGAATTAACTATTCGATCATTAGCGGTCACATTGAACAGTGACACAGTACAAACAAAATAGAAAGAAGTAAATATTTCTTCAGAGTCCAGAACACCATCTGAAACCTTCACACTTTGGTTTCGTGACTCCGCTTCAAACATTTTTATGCAATTGGACTATCTTAAGTAGGAAGTTTTCCCTTCACACTTCTTCACTATTTATTACCAACATTTATTTTAAGCAAGTATTTTGTTTTAACCCAATTCATTGCAATTATTATCATCTCTGCGTTCAGTCTCGAATGTGTTGAATAATAAATGAACTCTTCATCCACATTAAAAGATTCATCCACACTGAACTGCAACTTCATTCACACAACAAGATTCCTGCTCAGTTGCACCAAATTTAGTTTCTCCTTTACTTTCTTTCCACTTTCGTTTTGCTGGCTTTACCTGAGGGGCTTTGAGTTTCTGAGAAGGTTGAAAGGTTTTATTCTCCCCCAAACGTCACAGACACTTTTTACTTAATCTGACGAATAATAAGTAAAATAAATTAAATTCCATACTAGAATAAGCATGATTATTGTGAAGCAAACGTATTTTGATATCAAGAAAGAAAACAGCTTGCATAAACGATATTGTTTGTAAATTTAATAAACCTTGATACACAGAACTTGGTTCCGCCGTTCTTATTCTTAAGAAATAACAGTGAAAGGAACTAGGGTTATGGAACTGGAAAATAGAGAATTCCATTTACTCTCTGATTTACTTGTTTCATATTTGGTTAACAGTTAATTCCTTTTTCGTGGCAATGTGAATCACAACCTCCTTTAATGTAAACTAGGAGTTCCAAATGTACAATCTCTTTAAACTCATACTGTACTAAAAAAATGTTTGTAAAAAAGTTTTGAAATAAGATAAGCTACAGAGATAGACGAAAACGTATCAATCAAATTCGAATTGAATCTTACCAAGTGTTCCTAAAATTAACTGCGAGGCGTATTTTTGTCGACTTTTTGATTTTTAAGTCCGTTTTTTTGTCCTCATTTGTTTGATTTTGATCGTTACTCTCACATGTGTTTTGGTCTGCTTTTATAATTAATGTGGATATTAATTTAGTTTAAGGTGGCTCTTAAAAAACAAACTAAATAAAACGCAAACAGCTGTTGATAAAATAAAAAATACTGTATTTGATTATTTGTTTTGATTGTCGTTCACATACGAGCATAACTTACGTTAAATAAGAATGATGTCGGTAATTTACCAAATGTGCTATTTGTAGTACACCACAAAATTCCACATCAACTGTTGGTTCCCAGAGGTGAAATGCAAATGTAACAGAGCTACAACACGCTTTGTTTCCCTGAGTAGGGAGTTATGATAGACTGGGAACAGCAGGCTGGTCATAATGCAAGTGGAGGTATATTGCACGATAAATCACTTCCGTGCCTGCGTGGATAGCCAGAGGCTAACAAGGCGCAACACCCTAAGGACAGAAGCATGCTGACGCAATGGTCATCCCTAGCGCCACAACGGAGCTCTTGTCTTTCAGGCAAAGGAGAAGGACAGGGTATTCGCAGTTGAATTGACAGTTGCCGGTGTGGCTGTTCGCTAAAAATCATCTCTATCACGTCTTTCTTCATCATCTGTGCTAAACCCAGGCTTCATATTTTGCTTCAGATTTTGAAGAAAACAACTAAAAGTCTTGGACTTTAGAATCCCATAGAAATAGCGAAGAATAGCTTTCTGTTTGTTTTTCTTTTTAGTTTTGGATAATAACTCATGAGAATTGGTGATTCGTCAATTTATTAGCATTCACTCAGCGATTTTTGTCTCCTAAGATTAATTCTCCTTCATTTGTATCGATGTATATCGATTTTCGTATTCCCAGTTCAGTAGTGAATTATATAAAGATCAGTTGAATTTTAAATAATTTTGAAACAAAATGTAGGATATTGACAGTAATTAATGAAAAAATAGTACTTAATTGGGAAAAGCGTGAACATAACATTACGTGTGCGTGAACACGCCAACCAAATATATGTAAAGAAACTGCTTTTAAGAATGAATAAATTCTTTTTTAGAGTAAATTTATTAGTTTATGCAAAATTTACCGTTCAATCTCAAAACACGTGAGTCCCGAGAGATTCCTTGGAAGATGCACAGCGATGATGCTTTGTTGATGGCACCATTTATAACGGTAACCTTTTCTTACTCATATTATATAATTCACGATATGTATAATTCACATTATATAGTTCGTTCAGCTATATTTATATGCCAAACACAATAACGTTTTCGTTCTAGAACTCGCACCATATGTTTACTCCGCAATTTATAGATCCTGGTTATTCTTCATTTCTTATCTCTGCACCCTAGTCTTCTACGTTGTTTCTCTGTTCTTGTTTGGGCTGTTCGTCTTATTCTTTGCTTTTTCAGAATCCCCACCTCCAGGGTAGCGTCTAGTCGTTAGACGCAGACCTTATTCTCCCCATCTCATCCTCTGCATCACCAGTCGTAAGCGCCTGGGCGCGCCAGTTGCCGCTGCCGACACCTCCCCACCCCACTGCCACAACGCACCCTCGCCCCCGCCAGCCGACCTGTGCCAGAGACCCAGCCTCCGCCACAATCATCGCTACCTCCTCCCCCGCACCCACGGCATCGACACCTTTGCCTCTACCACCGCCAGCGTCACTGCCTCCGCCCCAATCATCACTACCTCCTCCACCTCCACCTCCCCCCCACGGCATCGGTACCTTCGCCTCCACCACCGTCGGCGTCTCTGTCTCCCCCACCTGCACCCTCTCCGCCACTACAGCCACCACCTTTGCCCCACCTTCACCCTTGCTTACACCACCTCTGCCTCCACCGCCGCAGCCACCGTCTCAGCCCTGGCCTCCGACCTCGCCTCCCGCCCCCGCTTCTCCTGCCGCGCCTTCCGTCCCATCCTCCCCATCCCACATAGCCAGCGCCACCGCCCCCACACACATATTTGACCTTTCTATGCTCCCGCTCCTACTCCTGCCCCTACCCACGCCTCCAGTCCCACACCAACCCCGCCCCTCTCCATCCCCTCCTCCCCTTCCCTTCACGCCTCCGGCCCATCAAGCCTGCGGCAGCCAACGGCCCCGCCCCTCAACTCCCCCTCCCCCTCCCCCGCCGCTCCGACCCAGCCGCCGCCAACGCCTGCTTCTTCAAATCGCCGTGAATCATATGCCTCGAGTAATAAAATGTCACTTGAATAGCCATTTGTGCTTTATTGCGTCGCCTAACTTCTCTTTCCTGCAGTATTTCTTCACATGTACTTAGGCGATTTCATAATACATGGGCCGGGATATTTTGTTGTCATCTCCTGCTTCGCAGAGAACGACTCGAAATATTTTACTTTTCGGGGGCCGTAATCTGAATGAAGAACATTACCGTGTCGTTGAAGTCGAAAGTTGTTTTAAGCAGTGAAATACTGAAAGCCATCTGCAATTTAGAGACGACGAAGAATTCTGAAGCTGAAAACTTTCTTCCCAATGTTTGTTAAGTACGTGAAACACACATTGTTCTTTAATATAAGAAACACATAATGAACCAACAAAAGAATCCCTAATATTTTTGTGAATAGAGTTTCTTTATGTTGAAAGTAAATTCCTTTTTTTTCGTTTTGTTTTGAGAAATAAACAGAAAATTTTGCCTGAATATATTTAATTTTTTAATCCAGAATTTAATTTGAGATATACGTTTCCGGTGAAAATGAAGTATAAGTTGTGCAGCAAAAATATTTTACTTGGCACTTAAACTTGTGTATCGATATGAATCTTTTAAAGTCATCTGGGAAAGTGTTTTGTGAATTTTTTGTAGCGAGTCGTTCATACTAACATCTGATAAATACGATTACTATGTCGATTGTTATAGTTCTAGACGTCTGCATTCCCTGAAAATTTGTTCCCATCTTTGAGTCTTTTTTTACGAAAACCACTGATTTGTAGATAAATAGGCAAGGCAATTGTAGAATCCTAGCTTAATAAAGAGAGGCTTACAATACTCACTTCACATGTTTATTGTCCCTGGACTTACTTTATATTTAAATTATTTAAAAATATGCTTCCCACTTTCAGAAGAGTATAAAGTTAGTAACAATTTGCATTCTTTTATATGGAATACTAATTCTAACAATCCAAAAATAAATGAAAACAAATATGAACATTTACTATACAAGTACACCATGTCTTGCGATCTTTGTATTAATTTCCTACCTATTTACATCTTTCTTTCTTTCATTCTTTCCATCCCCTCTCTCTCCCCATCCTCTCTCTCTTTCTTACTTTCTTTCTCGTTTTCTCTCTTTGTCGCTTTCTGTCTTTCTCACTTTCTCTCTATCTTTCTTTCTTTCTATCGATTGAGTTTAGCTCAGAGCCAGCCGTGCCACTGTGACTGCAGCGTCTCTGATCGGGAGGTTGATGGTTCGAGACCCTACGGTAGCGGATATTTGACACTAGCTAGATACCTAGGTCGAATACGACTGATTTGCAGACGAATTCTGAGCCGGCTGCTCTGTTAGGTTTTTTTCCGTAGTTTTTCCGAGCAAAAGCAAGCGAATGCCGAAGCAGTATCCTACCCTAACAAAAGGGCCACGAACCGCACGCCATCTTTCCTTCCTCTTCTTTGTCTTATCATCTCCCCTTCACACACACACACACACGCACTTACATGCACCATACTTCCACATGTGGGGAGAGCAGTCGGGAGCGTAATATCTGATCCGGCTGGAAAGATGCTCCGCTGGAACAGATACCTGGAGAGGGCGTTCCCCTGAGAGCCTGTGAAAGTCACTATATCCAGGCATTGAAAAGCACATTTCCTACACTAACGGGACTAATGACCATAGCATTTAACGTGCCCAGAAACATCAATCATTCAGTCTTTCTTTCTCATTCTTTTTCATTCTTTCGAAAGATAAAGAGTATCTCTTTACCTTTCTGAAGTCGTTTCCAATTCACCAATTGGCCCTAACTATACCTCCTTCATTATCTCATCGTCCTCACCACTAGTCTTCTTTATCTCCGTTCACAAATCCGCGTTGTCTGCGGGCGGAGACCTGCATTTCCCTTCTTCCGCCCAAGACCTTGCCCGCGAGCCGTAAACGAGACATGAAGTAGAGATTAATGGTCCGCGATGACGAAATCGAAGCATTGCTCAGACGGGAGTTCGCGGGCGGCGCCGGCGCTCGACGATTATTCACGAACTCTCACTCGCATGCGCGCACGCCCTCGCCCGCCCCCGCCCCCGCCCCCGCCCCCGCCCCCGCCCACGCCCCGCACGCGTCGCTGCATTCAACTCCGCCCGCAACGGATAGCGGCTAATACATATAGATAGAGAACACGTTCCCGGGAAGCAGTTTCCTCGAGCCGACTTGTTGGAAAAGTTTGCGCCGCTGCTGTTGAGCAGTAACTTGTTTCCCCTGGAGCTTCCATTATTTATCTCCTAATGGGCCGACCTCCGACGCCAGGGAGCGGGCCTGCGCAGTGGGCCCAAAGATGCATTCAATGTGGTTACAAAATAAATCAATTAAAAGGGTTCAAATTGTTTGGGAAAATGTGCTTGGTGTAAGGATTAGTGTTACACGGTCATTCCGATGTTCATGGATTTTTCCGCCACGACAATGGTACACTCCGGGAGCGGTGGCTCAGTGCATCTGCTGATGTCACTGCAGTGTGTCTGACCGGGAGGTCCTAGGTTCGGGTCCCGACGCCGGCAGGTTTTTCGACACTAGCTTTTCAGCTAGGTCGAATTTAGTCGCTGTCTCGAGGAGAATTCTAGTGGGCGGCTGCTCTGATCAGTAGTTTCCCGTAGCTTCTCCGATCAACACCAAGCGAGTACCGGAGCAGTACCCTAACAAACGGGCCACGATCAGCGCGACATCTTTGCTTCCTCTTCCGTGCCCTATCCTCACCCTTACATGCACACACTTACACTAACATGCACTACACTACCACACGAGACCGGCCGGGAACTTAGAGCTTGTGCCGGCTGGGACGGTGCCCCGCTGATAGGAGATACCTGGTTCGGAAAAACACGCTAATCGACGGAAGGTCAGCGCCAGATCTGGTAATTCAGTGACGGAAGATCATCGCTACCTCCCGATGAAAAACATGCACTACACTTACGGGGAAAATGACCTTTGTCGTTGACGTAAATCTTGACCTCTAGCGTCTTTCTCCGGAAGGGAAGTAAAGCTGTTCGAACCACACCGTACGTTTTCGGCAAGTGAAATAATATCGTGGGTAAAAGATTCCCACGGAGTAAAATTTAAGGCTCCTGAAAGAAATTCCCTCGTTGTGCCAAGATTGTTTGGTGGGTGTAAGCCCGACTCCTATCATCTACGTATCTCGTAGTATCTTAAACAGTCGCAAAGCAATGCCATTCCGATACCAGGAGAACACCAATACCAGACCCCAGAATGTTCAGCAATGTAATTGAAGGGACATTTTATGGGTCAAAGAACTAATGATACAAGTATTTATAAATATATTACATTCATTTTCTGCAAATTTGTTTTAAAATATTTATTTATTACTTATTGTCTTTTGAAATAAGAAAAAGTCGTATGCACTGTGAACATTTTTGTGCTGACGGTCCTTTCTATGAGAACTCCGAAGGCCGTTTTCTGTGATTCACTATGATTCTCCCTTTGCACAACTGTTTTCTACAATGACAGATACTAAAATAAGATTTCAAAGTGATTATGGGCAGGCTGTAAGAGAACGCCACACTTTCACGAAGTGGTTACGCATGAGTTCAGTTTTTTTTAATCTCCGATACGTGTTGAAAGACAAAACTGTCGCTAAGGTTTCAGAAAGGTTCTAGTAATAAAAGCCCTAAACGATGAAATAGTAACTCCTTATCTACACAAAGATACAGGGAGAAAATGTACGCTGGGGTCCATTGTTGACCCTGTTTGGTATGCGATTGTTGTGGCCGAAGATCAGATTTACACACTTCGTTTTGACGAAATATTTCGTAAGGTTTAGAGAACATTCGTTCTGCGGCCTCAAAAGTCGCTATGCGCTGCGCGTGTTCGCGAAAACTCCCGAAATCGTTCGTCAGAAGGAAGCATGTAAATTGAATCTAATGAGGTGTTATGAGTTGAGAATAATATTCGCCACTAACCACTACAAATGCTTTATCAATGGAATATAATTGACATCGCCAGGCTTTCGAGGGTTTATTATTTTTTCTCAAAGATTATATTACTAAAAGAGAGCTATAAAACACACTAAGGACATATCTTGTGCAAAGTTATTAAATATCAGTGTGCGAGACACTAACGAGGTACAGCATGGAAGGGTCAAAGTGAGTTTTAAAGTAAGCAATTTGTATATGGTAATCGTTTGTTCTTGTTTTTCTTGTAACTATGGTCTAGTTTGAGCGTTTTGCAAGGCGAGCCTTTCGACCCATTTCGTGACAGTGTGCGGCGGCGGAGTGTGGGGCTGTGGACGCGGGGGGGGGGCGAGGGGTCGAGGGAGGCGGCGCAGCGCGAGGTGTCGGGTGGGTCGCGGCAGTTCGCCGCATTGCTGTCGACTTGTCACGCCAATCGATAGTCGCTCTTGCATGCCGCCGCCGCTACGGCAGAGCCAGCCGAATCGCTGCCTTGCCGTCCCTCCAATTGCTGCTGTGACGCTCTCGCGCTTTGTCTTTTCATTTTCTCGTCCCTGAACCCTCCCTCCCTTTTCCCTCTCGTCTCCTCCTTCCCTTTTCCTGTACTTTACTTTATTCCTTGCGCGCCTTTTCTCATTCCGTGGCATTCGATTTCACCTTCACTTTCTCGATGCGACTGCACATTAATCACTTTTCCACGTCGGGCGTATTAATCGTACTGTGAAGTACTGAGGTGTACGACGCATGTCAACGTTTCGACAAGTTTCCCCTCCCTTATTATTGTTCATCATTGGTCTATTTTTTATTTCATCATTCATAATAACGTGCGTTTTACGTCAAACACACTTAGGTGTTTATATAACCTTTAAATAAGGTTTTATATATATAACCTTAAGTATTGCTTTATTACGTCAGTTCCTGGACTTTTATATTCCAAAATGTGATATTTTACAACTGCCTGCTTCCCTTACATTTTCCGTGAATTATTTGATCTTTCTCAGTCTTCCCTCTTCTAATTATTGTTCCTTCCCATAACTTTCAAAATGCAAATGTTTCTACGTCTTTTCAATGTTTATTTTGCCGTTTCAGAAGAAGTGAGCCCGTCAAATGGATATAATGCACATCGCGCATGTTCTTTTCAATAACATACGTCATAGATCGAGTTCCATAGACGCAAGTTACGTGCGGCTGACCTGGAGCTTAAGTGGTCTACGTAAGAGAAAATTAGAGTGATTTTGAACCGAACAATCTACACAAAATAAAGTAGTCTACTTGCAATTTCAGTTTTCAAACCTCTTCAATCTAATAATATCAGTTTAGAATTTATGCCCTTTTTGATTTGTAAGCAAATTCACACGTGGTATAAGTAATATTGTTTCAGAGATAGGATTGTTATTGAATACGCAATACCCTTGCTGTAGCTTGTTTCCTAGCTCCATCATTTAAAAACTCACTAGTTGAGCAATGATAAAACGCACATTAATGAAAACACGTTTCTATACTTTTTCCTTTACTATTCTTTGCAACTCAGATGACTTTATCTTTTTTCTGCCGTATGAACTCATCGCAGAAGCTGAAGGCGGGAGCCCGACCTGTGAGCTGTGAGTGTTCTGGTTCGCTAACCTTATTTCAGAGCCTTAACTGTTTGACAAAAATGCCTCGCTTCGGCATTTACCTTTCCTTCCTTGGCCCTCCCCATCGGTAGTTTCTGCTGCCACACCACGCATGCCACGCCCATCTCGCTTCCGCGGCTGCTCCCGGCATGCTGATACTCTGCTGTTTCTCTCTGCGTTACAACGCCGGCCTCGTTTAATCATCGCTAGTCCTCTTTGAGCCTGCGGCGGTCCATGTTCACTTCAGACACAAATATGTATTTTACGCTTTTTATTCTTCCTTCCTTTCCTTCCTCTCTGCTTTACGTGCAACTGCAACAAAAGTTTCTCCCGGATTTCACATTGTGCCTATTCCGTTTTCTGAAAACTCCTTTCGCTATGTCCTCTCATTTTGTTTATATTACGATTTCATATTTTCGTCTCTCCTTGGCCTTTTTAATAGTTTCTTTGGCTGTAGGGTGTTATTAATTATCTCTCCTTCCACTTCAGACTTTCATTGTATCCCTCTAGATGTATAGGGAGACATAACGGTCCATTAACGCCTTACGGGCTGAGCCGTGCTCGCTGCTCTTTCCTTCTCTGCCGCTGTAATGAAGGCGGAACATTTCTCCCTGTGATTCAGGCGTGGATTATGAGAACGATACAAATAAAACCTTAACTGGAGATATAACCATTCGTTTGCAAACCTGTGATGAATGACCCGGGGGATGTCTTTCAAATAGCCTTCACTGAACTTTTGTGAGGTAGTTCAGACTCAAGAGTCACCTCCTTACAACTATTACAGATTTTATTGCAATGCATGGTTTTGAAGCACATCTCTAATCCGCATAATTGCAACTTCTTTACATATTTTCATATATTGAAGGTTGTAATAATAATAATAAGAAGAAGAAGAAGAAGAAGAAGAATGATAATAATGGAAATATAATTATTTATTAATATTGCACTATTGACTAAACAAGAGCCCGAAATGAAAATATAATACATATTAACACAATACATTTAATAATGGATACAAATTTAAATAATGCAGAATCGAAATTATTGAAAAAATTCAAGGCAATAATGTGAGATGTACTTGCGTTTATTTTCTGAAAATCATGAATTGTTTTCTTAAAATTTGGTACATGTGAATAGAGATCATATTCCTTCACTCTAATTTATATTTTCAGTTACTGTTATGTTTAAAAAACTCTGCTACATATCCCCAACCTTCTATAACTGGTCGATGCAGAAATGATGTGACTAATCATATGAAATATGGTTTAAAATAAACTTTATTGCAAGAGAACTCTAGAAGAAAAGTAGGACATTAAAAATGTTTGATGAATTTTCATTACAAAGTTATTACATTTAGAGATAATTACAGCAACTTCTGGAAAAAAATGTTTTCTACGCACGCTAAACATGTGTACTCAAACTAAACATCCGCCTAAAAACAAAAGAGTTTTGTATTCGCTGTAAGCAATAAATTTGACGCGTGACAATCAGAAGCATACGTATTTATAGTGCATTGGACAAGTATCTCTGCGGGAGATCACCGTTTGTAATTTACGATCAATACGCTAATGATATGAAATTATAGGGAAAATTAAACATGCATTTGTCTCTTTTTTCACCCTCGGTACTAATACATGAAAAATGATCTATTAAGAATTAAAATTAAATAATGAATAAATTACAAAAAATATGTGTAATCGCAGTCCTTTTTGTCGGATTTTCTTTGGGGTTACAACCATTCTCCACTCCAGAATGAAGTTTTCGACAATCTAATCCGAACGTTTCCAGAAGAGTTGTGCTGAAGAGTACATTCTTTCAATGTATCATCAGGCGGCTTAGTAAAGAAACTTTGTACGCTTGTAAGATCTTATTCTGGAACATACCTTTGTATTATTATAGATTTATATTAGATTGTAATTTTAGAGTTTAAATTGACCTGTAAAAGTGGATTATTCCATTAGCATTATCATACAGATTACTCATAACATACGTATCACAAAATGATGATTATCCTATGGATGCCAAGACAGAAGAAAAACTTTTTCCTTTCGAGTGATTCAAGCCCTGCATCGCTTTCTGTAAACATCGGCTCCCGGGCGACGTAATCTCTGCCACTCATTGCCTCGATGCTGTGGGCCGCATCACTGAAGTCGCATTTAGTTGTCATCACAGCTACATTACGAATCCCTGTGGGAGCTCTCTAGTCACGCCGATGGCGATTTCGAACGAAAGATTCAAAAGGTGACAGGCAAAGAAGAACAGGAGACCGCCGTCTTTCTTTTTAAACTGCATTTTATTTTCATTTCGGAATGTGCCGTTCTATGAGTAATATTATGAACAACTTTGTTCCAATTAATTCTTAGTTTCCGATATTGGTCTTGCAAGTGAGTCAAAGTATTTGATACTGTTACTCTCACGTTTAAAAATACGCAACATTAGATCTTGCCTTCATATCGAAGATACTCTAGAGTATTTACTAATAAAAGTGAATTCAATGACATGTAATCAACATCGATACCAGAAAAAGTAGCGAAAAAGTAGCAAAAATTTACAGGCTCTTCTTCGGAATTATCGCAAGGTCCGTTCAGAATTTGGTAAATATTAATACAACACAAATGCTGAAAATAAATAATTTAAATAATATATTTGTATATGCACCATGATCATTATTTTTGCGGGTCGCTAAAAGCAGATTGGTTTCTAGTATATTCCGCCAGAGACCTGCAGCGGTGTGTTCGTCTGTCGCTAAGAGGGGATTGGTTCCTAATACATTTTGAAATGCCTTTATTAAATGTTTATTTCAAGTTGTTAACAAACAAAACAAATTTAATACATTCACGTGGTAGTAGTTTTCATTGTTCACCGTAGGTTGAGTGTTACAGTCAAAGTGCAGTTCATGTATCATTGATGTATTAGTTCAATACATGCGATTCTGGTCATAGGCCGACTCCAAACTCTGACGGACCTGTTTGTTGGCTTTGTGTTTAACATATTAATTAAGTTTATATTAATTAGGTTAATATTAGGTTAATATTTAATTTATATTAATGTAGGTTAATATTAATTAGGCTAATGTATTTTGAATAGTGCTGGTTTAACGTTTGTTGATACGGTTTTAAATGAACGGTAAGGATTATATTTTTCCTTCTGTAAAAACATATTGAAACATATTTTATAAAATCGTTGGAAAATTTTCTTTGAACGAAAACATCATCTTTCACAAGGATGAAGAAATCCTTGGTAAAAGATGTAAAAATATATGTAAATGTACATAAATGTAAAAACAGATTAAACATATTTTATCACAATCTTGAAAATTTCCTTGAAAAAATGTTCCTTGAATAAAAATATCCTCTTTCACAAGGATGAAGAAATCCTCGGTAAAAGATGTAAAAACATATGTAAATGTACATAAATGTAAAAACATATTAAACATATTTCATCACAACCTTGAAAATTTCGTTGAAAAAATGTTCTTTGAATGAAAAAATCCTCTTTCACAAGGATTCGTTATGAAGAAAGTTCGAGCAAGGTCGGGTATTTTACTAGTAGAAAACAATTAGGAATTATAATTAGTACAAAGCTCCATAAAACACTTCTTACTATTAAAAAACTGAAGAACTTAACTTTCGATTTTCACATATTCCATTGCAATATTTGGGTTAGTGGATTTGTATCATTGTCATTTCCTAATAAAAAAAGTCTTAATTTACAGTTTCAAAATATTCGAAGACGCATTATATTTTTAATGTACATAATTCATTGACATATGTACTTTCCAAACAATTTTTTTGTTTACTCACATAATTAGGTCAAAATATGGACCATCTCATGAATCATGACTGAAGGATTCACATTGTGCCGAATATGCAATAATTGTAGTAATTCAGGACGTGTCGCCGCTGTAGGAGCCTTGAAACAGCCAAAAACATGTTTTTTTCTAAGGTTTCTCAGAATGTACTAAAATCATCTGCCTAGAAACAATGCCAATCCATTTAAGATTCTCATTGAGAGGAATCAAATGAGCTATTGATCACCTCTGGAGGAGCCGTAAATCGCTCAAAATACGTTTTCCTGTTCCTGTTCCTGTTTTTTGGTTCGACAGTCCACTACGGGCCTTGGCCGACCAGCAGTAGCCCAGCCTCTCGGCCAGGGGTTTGTTTGGTTAGCCCGAAGACATCCCTTCACCACAAAATACTTTTTAGTTGCCAAAAACAAAAAAACATGTTTTAGGAGAAATTTCTTAGTAGATTCTGGAAGGATCTGCAAATAAATCATCAGTCCCCCATCAGAAGACCGAGTTGCGTCGAATGACACCTCATTTGTCTCAATTAGTGGACTGGAAGGGGTCTGACCGTGAGTGACAGACGGAAGCAGCCTACTCGAACACTACGTAAGGATTATGGCGTTAAAAATAACCCAATGCAGTTCCTTGTCGATAGCATGTGAGAACAGCATAGCATCCAAATTAATTCTAGTGTAATTTTCGTGAATAATGTTTGTTCTCGGGCGGAAGAAACATTGTAAAACGAAAGTAAGGAACAGTTTTGTTGGAAAACTGGTGTTACATTAGACTGAAGGTATTTTCTTTGGTGAATGAGTTCTACGTTACTTTTTCATTTTCTCGAATACTCTGTATAAAGAAAGTTATGTAGTGTTGGAGGAAAAGTACCGATACTTTTATTATTTATTTATTTATTTACTTATTTTTTATTTATACATTTCTCAAACAGGCAATAGCCCCATACAAAACTACAATGACAAACCAACATCTCGCTACAACACAGCATCAGAACTCCACAAATGTAGTACAATATACACCATCACATCACGACACAAATCTTGTAAACAAAACTAAGTACACAAAGTCTCTCAAACACAAACCTCACTATTGTCTTCACAAATATACAAAGCAAAACTATACTAAGTATATATTTTGACAGAAAAAACTAATTACATTTTGGTGATTTATTTTTAGGTAAATAATCTTCCCAAATTTCCCGTCGTCTGGATGTTTTTTTGTGTTCAGTGATTATTTTGAAACTACACTGCATCTTTGCTTATTGCAACCTCGGAAATCATTTTGAATATTGTGATTTTAGCTGTTTTCATGAAATATGATAATTAAATACCTGTTGTAAAACGCAAGATAAAATAATCTTGCAATAAACGGGACAGATTTCATTAAAATGTTTATATTAAATTAACTATTTTAGCAATGCCATCCAAAAAATCGCTGAGCAATTATAGCGTGTTTATTATTAGGAAACAACTCAAACAGACGTTTCAAACAAATACAGGGTAAATATTAACATTTCTGATATATTTACATCTCCAATAATTACATTGTGAATGTTGGAAATCTGATATTTGCCTATACCTGTCACGCATGTCCATCATAAAACAGCGTATTTGAGGGACAAGAATCGTAGTACGTAATCTGACCACATGGTATGTTACGGAGAATTCTTATTAGGATTTTTATTTTTGTTCACCAAACAATAAGTTGATTCAGAGCAACTATTTAATATCGAATAGCAATTTTGCATTTTGTTTCATTACATATAT
The DNA here is from genome assembly GCA_011170035.1 of Teleogryllus occipitalis. Taxonomy (NCBI): domain Eukaryota; kingdom Metazoa; phylum Arthropoda; class Insecta; order Orthoptera; family Gryllidae; genus Teleogryllus; species Teleogryllus occipitalis. Next base: position 125,660 of record BLKR01002213.1, read on the forward strand.
TGTTTCATGATGTTTTCACCATCATTATTTGGATACAATACTGTGATTAATTTGATCCTTCAGAAAATTAACTACCCATCTAGTAATAATTGTAATTTTACATTTTACATATGCTAATGAAGTTAATCTTATTTTTCTTTAATTATAATTTTTTCTGTTTTCTACTTCAAATTAACTAATTTTTAAAATATGTAACAGTAAATATGTTTTGTGGTCAAAACTTACGTGTTTTATATGTGTTTTGATTCAAGAATTCTGTTTATATTTATTAAGTATGCGGTATTTGATTAGGATAAAATGTGACGTAAAGAAATTTTCTTAAAGATTATCTTAAAGAAGATCTTAAAATTAAGATCTGAAGATCTTAATTATCTTAAAGAATATGCTAGCAATGGCTCCTGGGTATTAATTTCTCAGATAGTTTTCATTATTAGGAAGGTAACAAAAAACATAAAACATTACATCTATAAAAGATAAACATAAAAATGTTAGTGTGACACGATATTTGCTTTATTAACAGTATTAGAATATCTCCTTGGTCAGCAAAGAAAGGTATTTTCAATAGCCACAAGACCCTCGCTGACCGTTCCTTCCAGAGCCTTGATGCTTACTTTTGTTGGAATGCGACATGAGAAACCGCGAAGTGATTGAATTCCAAATGGCGCGACCGCAACTTTTAAATACTGTAGCGCGCACAGTCATCCAATATCCCAGAAAGACGGTGATTCGTCTCTTGTGACACGGGCGACGCCGAAGGCGCCGGGGCTGGCGGTGAGGATGGGGCGACGACGTGCTCGGCCTCCACAATGCGCCAGGACACACTTCGGCACAATTAGGTCGCCCTGGGCGACACATCCCGCCCCACGCCCCCGCGCCACCTTCGCCACTGCCGTCCTTGCTGTCCCTGCCATCCCTCCTCCCCTACTGACATCGTGCACACGCCTCCGTTACCCTCGCCGCCCTCGCCGACCTCGCCGCCCTCGCCGCCCTCGCCGCCCTCGCCGCCCTCGCCACCCTCGCCGCCCTCGCCGCCCTCGCCGCCCTCGCCGCCCTCGCCGCCCTCGCCGCCCTCGCCGCCCTCGCCGCCCTCGCCGCCCTCGCCGCCCTCGCCGCCCTCGCCGCCCTCGCCGCCCTCGCCGCCTTCGCCGCCCTCGCCGCCCTCGCCGCCCTCGCCGCCCTCGCCGCCCTCGCCGCCCTCGCCGCCCTCGCCGCCCTCGCCGCCCTCGCCGCCCTCGCCGCCCCCCCGCCCTCGCCGCCCTCGCCGCCCTCGCCGCCCTCGCCGCCCTCGCCGCCCTCGCCGCCCTCGCCGCCCTCGCCGCCCTCGCCGCCCTCGCCACCCTCGCCGCCCTCGCCGCCCTCCCGCCCTCGCCGCCTTCGCCGCCCTCCACATCGTCGTCGCCGCCTCGTGTCCTCGCCGCCCGCACCCCATTTCCCCGTCCCGTGGCAGCAGCCCTTGCCGCTCCGATACCCCGATACCTATCGGCCATTAGGTGCACAACACGCGGCCGCCCCGTGCCCGTGCCCCGGCGCCGCGCTGGGCAGTCGGCCGGCCGGCCGGGCGCCACCGGACGCCTCCCGGCCCAAGCACACGCGCCCGGGGCGGGGGCGGGGGCGGGGGCGGGGCGAATTAGCCCCTCCACAGGAACCAATAAGCGAGGAATGCGGAGGGGGACGGTGAAAGTGAGCAGGCGAATCAATTGCCCCACTACGCACCTCCTGTTTAATATGCAAGGCGCGCTTCGTCTTACGCATGTATACGAGGACCAGGGAAATTAATTTTCCATTCCTTTTCTTCATTATCAATTTCACCTGTACGTAAAGAAATTCATTTAATTTTGAATTTAATGTTTTAATTTTGAATTTAAAACGTATATTAATGTTTCAAACATTTCAACGAATTCTTTGCATTGATTAATTAAGAATTTTAGATATATTTTTGGAATAATGATGGAAGTGTTGTGGAAAACAGGATGAAATGGAGTATAGGACTGTTTCCAATAGTTTTAATGTAAAAGTGTTGCAATGGAAGTTTTGAAGTTATTTCAAGAGAAACAATGAGTTTTTTAAAAAAAGTCTCAAGTGTCAAGACGTCCTTACACAATTTCCTGTCATTACACCTTGCATTTCTTAACCCTAAGGAAAATAATTGTCAATTACTGGTTTATGCAGTACCTACCACACTAATGTTTCCATACTTCATATATTACACAATAATCATGTATTTGAGTGCATTAGTTAAAATATTCGCTACTAGGAAGTGTTGAAGGTAAATCAACCAATGATTGCGTAAAAATTATTAATTTTACAATTATTACATATACTATAATAATTATGTTATTCTATAAGTATAAACTGAAACGTATAATGAGTCAATTGAAGTTTCAAACGTGGAATGTGCAAATTTCACGAGTCCACGATTGCCAATAGGAAACTTCTGAACAACAGAACAACATTGAAAATAAAAAGAATTACGATCCAACTCCGTTTTTCAAAAAATTAATTCATAATCACTTTTACTTCAAAATATGATTTGCAATTTCACCTACATCTGTTCCACGATGTTATTCTTACAGATAAGTGACTATTGTAAGATAGGTGATAATACATTATATTTCCTTAATTTCAAACGCTGTTTTTCCATTTACCACTACATTCCTACCAAATGGGAGATTTTAACTCCATATACGATCTGACTAGTAAGTTGACCAGTTTCTCCGTGTCCGGGATGGCAGCCAGTAACAAAGGAGCAATGAAAGAAAGAAGAAAATAAATCTCCGTCTGCAGATCTGCGAGGCGAGGGAAGCATTCTCATGCGAGAAAGAGCGTCACATCCACAGTAAATCGTAGAAGCGTACGAAAGTTGGAAGAAATAAGTATTCATATTTGGTCCCCGTCTTATCTATTCCGGTGCTACCCTTTCACCCGCCCCCAGACTTTCCCCGCGAATGTTCAAAATATATCATCCTAGTGCCCAAATAGAAAGTGCGCTTTTTCGTGTCACAGAGGATACATTACCAAATTATACCGTGCGGGGTGGGGGGCGGGGCCGCGGGCGTGGGCGTGGGCGTGGGCGAGGCAGCGCCGGGCCGGGCGGAACACTCAGCGTAATCAGCCGGAGGACGTCGCGTCGCCAGCAGCCGTTGGCGCTGTGCCGCGTCGACGCCAGCGCCTCGGCGGACGGATGCGACATCGATAGCCATGTTTTCAAAAAATCGCGTTCTCTACCTTTATACATTTATCGAGAAAGCCTACCGGGAGCAGTGACTGATGTCACTGCAGCGCCTCTGATGGGCAGGATTTTCGACACTAGCTTTTCAGCTAGGTCGAATTAAGTCGCTGTCTCGAGGAGAATTCTAGCGGCCAGCTGCTCTGATCGGTAGTTTTCAGTGGTTTCTCCGATCAACACCATGCGAATGCCGGAGCAGTACCCTACCAAACGGGCCACGGGCAGCGCGCGATCTTTCCTTTCTCTTCCTCGTCCTATCCTCACCCCTTACACACACACTAACATGCAATACGCTACCACGTATGCCTGGAGAGCGGTCGGGGACTTAGAACTTGTGCCGGCTGGGGCGGTGTCCCGCTGGTGGGAGATACCTGGTTGAGGAGCACCCGCTAGTCGACGGTAGATCAGCTTCGGATCTCACCATCCAGCAGGGGCAGATCACCACCACCTCCCGAAGAAAAGCATTCACTATACTTACGGGACTAATGATTTCAGTTGTTGACGCGCCCGGAATCACTAACGATCAATCAATCAATCGAGAAAACCTGCATCTCTCCGTCCGTCGGTCACTCACTATTTAACCCCTTGTGGTAAACCAACGCAGACAAATTCGACGCGTCTTGATCTCCTGGTGGTGAATTATAGTTGATGGTGATCATTTTTCACAAACTCGTCTAGAAATTTATGAGACATTTCTCTAAAAATCGTGGTTTGATTTTTTGAGTACTAAAACGCGTTTTGGTTAATTTTCACCATCTACAGAATTGATCAATTGCTCATTCGTTTCCTTCCAATAAGACAAATTGAGTGGCACAATTATTTTCCGGTTCCCACTAAAACATGTCCTTTGATGATTTCAATGCTGCTTGCGAGTACATTTATGAAGCTCTGATAATTTCTATACTCCTTTTCCATAATTGTATGAATTGTTACTTGATTCATTAGGTAGGCGTTCAATTTACCTAATTTTGCAATGAAATAAAAATATTAGAAAGTTAATTTAATCATTTGTTTCGTGTAACTTTCTATTCCTGAGAATGGAGATGCCGGCAACTGTAATTTGTTAAAAATTTATTTTTACTATGGATTTGGAAATCACAAATAAAACTTTTTAACATAAAAATACCCTTGGGAGAAGGTGCACGAGTGTGTAATGTATAATAAAATATGACTTAGGTACTATTTATAGATATAAATATAATATTATAAGAGACCATCAAAGCAAAACTCTTTTAAATTTGCAACCGCTGTAGAAACGTCGGAAACGCATTTCCCGGGAGTCCCTAATGTTTTATGCCGTAGCCTACGCGGTCTCTGGAAGTACTTTTACATTTTTGAAGGGAGCCCCCACTTTCAATCAGTTGTCAGAAACGTTCAAAGTTTGGTTCCAACATGAAGCTACTCTCACATTTTAACAAGTTCAATTTCTATTAGTTTTTATTAACTTCTTAAAAAATTGTTTACCAATTGCAGTATATTTGCACGTGTTCATCTAGTACATATTTTTCATGTTGCCAACGTATATTTTTCTCAAGGGAGTCTTCGGCGATAAATCAGTGGACAGAATTTTTTACCAATTTCAATTGTAGCACAAACATTTTTGTTGACTATGTAAGTTAAAATAATTGCGCTAATTGTTCATCCATTTTTCATTGTCGTCACTCTCCAGTGTTGAGAATGCCAGGCTCTTTTAACCAGCCTTGCAGAGTGCGGGCGTCCATGCGGCCATAGAGCTTAGATTTCAGCAATCGCTTCATTCCTAGCATACAGTTTGAGATCATCTATGAGAAATAAATGTGTTAGAATTTCTCCACCAAGAAGCTTGTAACTGTAGTCAGCATGCGAAAATGAACAAGATAATAAAACGAATGCAAAACAGTGGAGTGAATAGTCAATCCCGTTGAAAAATCACTCTGATATTCTGAATACAATTATTTATTTCTACTACTTAGTGTCTGCTGTGTATAATTAATCTAGTACTGAATGGCTTCGTACTATCTTACAAAACTTAATAAGTCTGGAATGAAATGGATATATCTCAGGAATCTTCAATATCCAATCATGTGATACAGTGCCAAACCCTTTCAGTCGTCAATTCACCACGTTGTGACATACCAATATGTCACTGAATATTGTACAATAAATGGCGTCAATTGTATTATAAATGGCATCAATTAAAGGGGATAAATTATGTGAATAAGCTAGCATAGCAACGGTAAGCGAGCCGTCGTCAAGGTCAACATATTCATGCAGTGACAATCGCGGAGACGGCTAGTTAATTCTATATAGAATTCAGGGATTGGCCGAAAAAGCAGTGACAGTCGTGAAGACGGCTAGTTCGTTTTGCAAGAAATTTAGAGATTGGCTAGATATGAAAGTACATCAAATGTTATCTGCAAATAAACAATCGAAATTATGGGCCGAGCTTTGCAGGGCTGAAAGAATACGAGAGACATTCATTCTGACTGATGCCGTGCTCGTGAACGGATCGTGCTCCAATTAATGTTAGGAGTTTTTTTCTTTGGGGACTTGTAAGTATCTACTAGGGAATGGTTGTTGAGAAAACATCAAAATTTGAACACTAAGTGTGATAGTGGAGCTTAAAATATTTCATGTGAACGAGTTGGAGGGACATTGAGGGCTTGGGCGAAGTTGTCAGTGATTGGACTGGAATGTTAGCAGCAAATAGTTTATTGATCTGATGAACGGTGATTGAAGTGTGCTTCCGAGAAAAGAAGAGAGAAGATGGTGTCTGTACCTGAGGTCGGCGGCGTCGGAGATGGATAAAGATGGTCCAAAAGCGCGCGAAGACAAGGTTGGAACGGTCATGTCAAACGTTTAATTTTATATTGGGTAAAGTTATACCATACTAAAATTGTTTTAAATTGTTTAATAAATTTCCATGTTTTTGTGAAATGAATATATGATTTTCATTGAGCTAATTCTAGCAATGAAGTAGCAAGATAGAAAGATATTTGCTTTTCAGGTTCATCGACCGAGTTTGTTTGAATATTGAGATATACAAATTTTCTCTCTACTTTAATATCTCGCAAAGATCTTAGCGTCCGGCTTGCTGGGTCAATGGGTCACGATATATATAATCCTTATTACCTTTATAATGGATTATAGAATCCGCAGACTATACAGCGCTGCTGGGAATCTGAAATTAGAATGATTCTAATTCCTAGTTCATTACTGTTTGGATTGACTAAATGAAAGATCACTTTCTTTTCTAAAGAACAAAATTTAACAAAGTTTATTGTTACCTTTTTGCAAACAATATAGTGAATTTAATACATGATTTTAATGTTAGGCCTTTGATCAAGATATCTTTGAATTTAGAATTTTATACCGCGGTTAACTTATCTATTCTTCGTTGATGTCCCTCGAAGACTTCTCAGTCGAAATATCTTGCGAGCTTGCCGTAGTCCAAAGTTCCAAGAAATCCTCTTCTGCTCCTATCCAAGATGGTGTCAAACTATCAAAATTATCAGTCCTGATTACGTCCTATGACATAGTCCCGAAACCTATAACTCGATTACCACTCCCGACGAAGTCCCAATTTATGCATCAATATTACTTTCACATGCAATATCTGCAATATTATTTGCTGTCCTTCAAATTTCACAATCTGATAACCCGACTCTGACTATCTGCACTACCTCGCTCCCTCTCACGACCCACGATCCGTTCAGACACGCGATGCCGGTCAGAATGAATTCTTCTTGCATGATTCACCCCTCGAAGCTTCCTATTAAACTCCCTTCTTTTTTTTCATAACATTTGACCGTCCTTCTCTCACCCAGCCAATCCATGCGTTCGTTATATTTTGATGTAGCTAACCTTTCGATCGTCTAAACTTCTTAATGCATATTCCACCATATTGTCTTCAAATAAATGTTAGTTTATATTCATGTGACATATCGGTATGTCACAGCTTCCCCTCTCCAAGCGTCATTTGGTTTGCTACAACCTAACTAAATGACAAGACTAAAACTGAACACTTTCTTCTTGCTTCTTCACACTAAACGACATTAACACTTTACACTTTGCACTGCACTAGGTCTTGTTTCTTGCTGCCTTAAAACTATTTACATTTTCCTTTCGGAATGTGCCAACAATAACCATTTCACCAGGTATTCTAATAACCGTATCTGCCTAATATTTGCTCCCCATTAACTTCATTGAATACACATACACATTAAATTAAACTCCCTACACAAACTGACAAAATACACGTAACAACAAAACAATAACAAAAGAAAAACTATTACTCCTAATATTTACAACTATTTACAAATCTCTGTCATGACCAGAATATTTAATCATGCGTGTCGTCCCTCATATACGGCTTCATGTTCCTGTAGTTATATATTCCCATTTGTCGTCCGTTTTCATCATTCAAAATCGCAGCATTCTTGCTTAATACTTTACAAATTCGGTACGGACCTTTATACAACGGGAAAAATTTATAAAATAGCTTCTTATCCGCTGACGACACTTGAGGTACTCTAATTAACACTTCATCACCCTCCTTATACTCGCCTCGAAAGCATTGCTTCTGTTTTAGCTTTCTTTTGGCTGCTGCCTCCCTCAAATTGTCATAAATTATTCGCGTATCTCTCACATCATCTGGGATCCCACTTATATCTGGTGGTATCCTAATCCTTCGAAACGGATCATTTTTTCTTTCCTACCCATGTGGACCTCTATAGGCGTGCTTCGCGTGCTCCCATGCGGAACATTATTCAAAACGTAGTTCAATACTGGAACGGCCTCCATCCATCGGTTATGGCTTTCCGAAATGTAGACTCTAAATAAACGCGAAATCTCCTTCATAATTCTTTCGCTGGGGTTAGCTTGAGGATTCCGTACCGTCGTGTAACATATTTGGATACCAATTCTTCCCATGTCTTGTTCCCATTTTCCACTAGTAAATTGCGTCCCCAGATCACTAATAATTTTTTTAGGTATACCGAATTCTTCAAAAAATTTGTGGCATTGCGTAATGCAACTCTGTGCATTCGCCTTTCTAATGGGATATAATTTTGTGATTTTAGAAAAAACATCCATTATTACTAACAAATATTGATTCCCAAATTTGGATTTCGGCATTGGTCCATAAAGATCCACAGCGTATATTTCCTTAGTTGACGTAGGTATTATCGCTTTGCTGCTCCCCTCATACCTTTTATTGGGCTGTTTGGTTTTCTGACAGACGTCACACTTACTGATTTGCTTACGGATTTGTCGCCCCATGCCTTTCCAATAGCATTTTGATCTTAGTATTACTTCGATTTTGTTACATCCAAAGTGGCCGAAATGTTGATGCGTAGATATAATCAGTTCTCGCCTATGCGCTTCTGGTATCCAAATTTGATACTGCGTCCCTCGTTTCCTAATCCGATGTAATAATACCCCCTCGTACATCTTCCACATTGAAAATTTCGGATCATCCTGCCGTCGGTCGTTATCTTCCGCCGAAAAATGCTCAATTATTTGCCTCCCCACAGGATCCTCTCTTTGAATTTTCGCTAATTCCTCCTTCGTCCATTTCGGTCGTATTTCCGTTAACTGGATAGCATTAATATCGGGTTCCACACTACCTTCCTTTTCCTTTATCCTGATTCTCGATAAATAATCGGGCAAAACGTTATCACGGCCTTCACAATATTGGATGTTAAAATCAAATTGTTGAAGCCATAGTGACCATCTCAACAATCTATCGTTATTCAAATGACTTCTCATTAAGAAAATTAGGGCCTTGTGGTCCGTAATGACGGTAAATGGTCGTCCAATTAATATAGCCCGTAATTTCTGCGTAGCCCACACAATTCCTAAAGCTTCCCGTTCACTGGTAGTAAAAAGTCGTTCGCCAAGGGTCAAAACACGACTTTCTAGGGCGATTATTCTCTGCTTATTCTTTTCGTCGTATTGGAACAACACAGCTCCCATGGCAAATCCACTACTATCCACTTGTAGATACATTCTTTTGTCGAAATCTGGATAACTGATCAAAAATGTCTTCTCAAATAGTTCTTTTAATTTTTTAAACGCCTCTTGACATTTTGTATCCCACGCCCATTTCCTCCCCTTCTTTAGCAATTCTATTATTGGGTGTATAATTTCTGAATAACCTTTGCAGAACCGGGAATAATAATTGCACACCCCAATCAATCTTCTAACTTCCCTTACATTCCGAGGTCGTGGAAAATTCTTAATCAATTCTTTCTTTTTATCTTGCATCGACATTCCTTGATCCGATATGACGTGCCCCATAAATTTTATATTCCTCCTCCCGAATTGGCATTTTCCAATATTTAATTTTAAATTATACTTCCGAAAGATTTCGAATAGTTTTTCAACTTCTTTAAATGTTCAAACATATTGGTAGAGAATAACACAATATCGTCGACGTACATGAGAGTAGTTTCCTTTAGCTCATCCGGTATTACATCGTCCAAATAACTGATTAAAGCTGCGCCACTATTCTTTAATCCAAAGGCCATCCTCTGAAAACTATACGTATTGCCTTCAAATGAAAAACTGACAAATTTTTGCGATTCTGGGTGTAGTCCAATTTGCCAGTACGACGCAGTAAAATCCAGTCCCGTGAATATCCGAGCTCCTTTTACCTTCCACATCATTTCATCTAATTTCGGCGGTTTTTCATGACGAGCGATGGTCTTGCTATTGAGTTTCCTAGCATCCACACAAAATCTGATCTTATTGTCTTTCTTACGAACTATCACTATTGGGCTTACATACGGTGTCATCGATTTTTTTATTATACCATCCTCAAGCATCGTGTTTATTTGTTTACGTACTTCGCTTTTATATACATGGGGGATTGGATATTGTTTCAGATTAAAAGGTTCCTCATCCATCAATTCAATTTTAAATTGATATCCCTTTACCGGCTCCCTTGAACTTCCAAAAATATCTTTATATTCATTGACTAACATTTCAATTGCTTCACTAGCATCTATTCCGTTTTCGTCGACCGCGCCCTCTGCTGCCGCGTGGATCTGGTCCCTGGTCTCTTCAATTTGTTCCGCAATATCGCAAATACACATATCTTCGCCCTCCTGGTCTTTGATCCCTAAACAATGTTGTTGCCCTTTGTCACCTCGTAACAATATACTCCTGTTACCTATGTCGACCTTGGCGTCATACATTTTTAGGCCATCAATCCCCAAAATAATCGGACGAATCAAATTCTTCACTACAATTGCCGGAAACTGAATTGTCATCCCTTGGACTTCCACTTCCACCCAAATTTGCCGACTTCTCGTTTCGATGCGCCTTCCATTAGCTGTCCGAATATCCAAACTCCTAGTGGGTAGCTCCTCAATTTTATTTCCCTTTTTCTTTAACTGCTCATATAATTTTTCCGACACTGCACAAACATTAGCACCTGTGTCAATTAAAATGTCTACAGGTATATTCCGAAATATCCCCTTCAAAATTAAACACGTGCTATTCTCCGCCCGTTCGTCCGTATCTTCCCTTAATAAATCTTCCGCCGATACTTCAATGCTATTCAACTCCTTAAGAACCATCACGCCCTCATTATCATCGTTCGAAGTATCCCGCCCATTTACTTCGAACACTGGGAGTTTTCCTGTTCAATCGCATTAATTTCCACATGTTCCCGTTTATTGTCCTCTTTGAACCTCCGCGGATACCCGTTTCCTGTCTTTTTATTTTCCATTTTAGTACTATTTCCCCTGTCATCCTTTCTTTCTGAGCTATAATTTCCTTGGCGGTTGTAATTATTCATTGTTTTTCCCGTTCCATTGTTATTCTCGTTCCTGCTTTCATTATATTGATACCCGTTACTACGATCATAATCACTATTCAATGTCTGGTCGAATCGACTTAAACGTTCGACCAGATCCTCAGAATCAATAGGCATGGAGTTCCACAATAAATTTTGGATATTTACAGGCAACTGACGAATAATAATTCTAATTAATTCATTGCTATCCATTCTGTCTTCGCATGCCTTGAATGCTGCTATTTTACGTGTTGCGAAGTCACACATATTCTCGGCTCCACCCTTCTTATACCTTTCACTCATTAATTTGTATTTTAGATCAAACTTGTGGCTTTCGTTCCAATATCTTTTTAAGAATTTATCCTTCCATTCCTTATAATTAGTCGGTTCCGGTACTAAAGAGGTCAACCAATGATGTGCCTTGGACGACATGGCTTGTTCTACTATATGCAATTTTAATCTTTCGGGGATATTATTTATCATAAAATAATTCTCTAATTTTGAAATAAACGACCACGGTTGTTCTTTCATATCACCATGAAATTTTAGGTGGCTTGGTATTACAAGCGCCGATGCATTCATTGCTATATTTCCCTGCGAACGTATGAATTCGTTTTCTAACTGTTCAATCTTGTCCTTAATGTCCGACATGTATTTCCCAGATTCAGATTCTTGCACCATTTTAATGTTTCTAAGTCCCTCCTGTATTCGTTTTTCTAATTTACTATCCGAATTAACTAATTTAGATTCTATGTTTTCAATTTTTTCGCCATGTTGAAGCGACATTGCGTTTAAGTTATCTACACGCGATTCGACGATTGTCAACTTTTCGCATTGTTGGTCATGTAAATGTCCCAATGTCACAACGCTCTCCTGTAAATTATTAACTTTGGAATTAATTTTGTCGCCAGATTCTTTTAATTCCCTCTGCATTTGGTCGACTTGATTATTAAAAGACTCAATTTTACAATGAATAATATTGAATTCAGCCGATGTATCCACCCGTAATTGCACTATTTCCTCGTGTATTTCCTGACGAAAATTCTTCAATTCTAATGACATTTTCGATGTCATTCCTTCCAATTTAGCGTTATTTTTTTCTAATTTAGTATTAATATCTGAAGTAATTCCCTCTAATTTAGTATTCATATCTGAAGTAATTCCCTCTAATTTAGTATTCATATCTGAAGTAATTCCCTCTAATTTAGTATTCATATCTGAAGTAATTCCCTCTAATTTAGTATTATTATGCTCAAGTTTTGCGTTCATTTCTGCTAACATTTTAAGAATTAAATTATTAGGGTCCATATTTCCTAACGGTGCAGCCATTATTTCCTTTTCTTGTGGTTCAATCTCAATAATTTCACGCGAGATTTCTCCCTCGGGATTAGTATTAGCAGACGCCATATCATCTACATTAACATTCTCCATACGCAATTTTTTGCTCCTAGTATCCATTTTGAATTCTAATACAAATTAAAATCTCTCTGTTAAATTATTTTAAAATCACACCAATGAAATGGTCTTGGCTCTTTCTTATAATTAACAATTAATTTCAAATGTCAATCCATAAATTTCAGATTCCCTTTGGATCACTTTATTATAATTTATAAGACTAATTTTATCCGTGTCACCAATTGTTATAAATTATAACAAATTATGCATCACGTTGGCGCGCCATTTTGAGATATACAAATTTTCTCTCTACTTTAATATCTCGCAAAGATCTTAGCGTCCGGCTTGCTGGGTCAATGGGTCACGATATATATAATCCTTATTACCTTTATAATGGATTATAGAATCCGCAGACTATACAGCGCTGCTGGGAATCTGAAATTAGAATGATTCTAATTCCTAGTTCATTACTGTTTGGATTGACTAAATGAAAGATCACTTTCTTTTCTAAAGAACAAAATTTAACAAAGTTTATTGTTACCTTTTTGCAAACAATATAGTGAATTTAATACATGATTTTAATGTTAGGCCTTTGATCAAGATATCTTTGAATTTAGAATTTTATACCGCGGTTAACTTATCTATTCTTCGTTGATGTCCCTCGAAGACTTCTCAGTCGAAATATCTTGCGAGCTTGCCGTAGTCCAAAGTTCCAAGAAATCCTCTTCTGCTCCTATCCAAGATGGTGTCAAACTATCAAAATTATCAGTCCTGATTACGTCCTATGACATAGTCCCGAAACCTATAACTCGATTACCACTCCCGACGAAGTCCCAATTTATGCATCAATATTACTTTCACATGCAATATCTGCAATATTATTTGCTGTCCTTCAAATTTCACAATCTGATAACCCGACTCTGACTATCTGCACTACCTCGCTCCCTCTCACGACCCACGATCCGTTCAGACACGCGATGCCGGTCAGAATGAATTCTTCTTGCATGATTCACCCCTCGAAGCTTCCTATTAAACTCCCTTCTTTTTTTCATAACATTTGACCGTCCTTCTCTCACCCAGCCAATCCATGCGTTCGTTATATTTTGATGTAGCTAACCTTTCGATCGTCTAAACTTCTTAATGCATATTCCACCATATTGTCTTCAAATAAATGTTAGTTTATATTCATGTGACATATCGGTATGTCACAATATATTTAGTTTATTTCAACGTGCTCAAATTATATTTTCGTTTCTTTAAATATGATAAGCCTATATATCTATCGTTCTCCTAAGCCCTTAAAAAGCAAAAACAAAATTGAAAACGAAAAACGAAATCTTTAACTGCTAATAACTTTTGCAAATTCAAATTTATTATCGAGATTCTTTCACTACCATAAACAGCAATGTCTCTTCTGTAATTTAAAAGCAGGTTTTTCCCCCTTCAGGGGTTTTTTCCTCAGCCGTACCTTATGGTCTCTTTTCCGCGGCTTTGATGCGAAGGAGAGACCATTTGGGGTGAATACCAGAATTCGAAAGGTTAGAACGCGGTAGAATGTAGGTATTGTAATGGCTTAAAGGCCTTCGGCCTAGCCACATTGCATCAAGATTTTTAATTTGCCTGTAATAATTACCTATTAAATAAAAAAATAAATAAATAATAAAAAATTTAAAAGCAGATAAAGCGAGACAGCGAAAATCTGAGATGGAGTATTTTAGAAAATGAATTTCGAAAAGAAAACGTAATTTTTTACTTTGCCCTTAGTAAGGCCTTATATCTAGGTTTATTGTTTCAAATCTTCAAAATGGGATGTATACATAAGAGTTATAAATAGAGCAAGTTTCAAAGTAAAATCAAATGTGAGGGAGTTTTAGTTCTTTTTCTGGTAATACCCTCTGAGACTCGGACAAAACATTAAATTTCATAATTCTCAAAATGAAGTTTATATATATATATATATATATATATATATATATATATATATATATATATATATATAGACAGACACGTCCTTTGCCCCATGCCCACCTCATCTCCGTCGCGTTGCGTCTCAGACGTGTCCTCGTCCACTGAGTGTCATGTTGTCAGGGGCCTCACACTCAACTACTGTCGCTCCCGCCGGGCCCAGCGTTGCGTCCCCCCCCCCCGCGAAGGATCCGGCTTTCGTGCCACGCAGCGCGCGTCACGCCGCGTCGCCTCCGCTCGCCTCTGCTCGCCCCCCCCCTGCCCCGCCCCGCCCCGCCCAGCCGCCCGGAGGTCCACCCTTCTCGGGGTCACTCCAAAGGTTAGGGGTTGCATTCTGAGCGGCGTCTGCTTTGACCAGAGGGACGTCTCCGCTCGCCCACGTCGCCCGGCGTCGCCCCAGACACCCCCCCGCCCCCGCTACCACCCTGCCCCCCTCCGACCTCCGCAGAGCCCCACCGCCGCTCCAGCTTCCTCTGGTGCCTCCGCCCCTTTGCGTCAGTCGCCTTGACTCCGCCACTCTCAGAGACTCCTCCGCGCTCACTTCTTGCTCGCGCCTCCTTTCTCTATCCTTCGACTCCAATCTTGCCCGCCACCACATGCAGACTCTCTGCTGCTATCCACTCTTGCCACTGAGGTGCTTTCACCTTTCCAACTGACTCCACCATAGTTTCCACCATCTTTTCCGACTTCCTTGCTTTCGCTTCGTCTCTTGCTGTTTTCTACGATCTCACTTGTCACCTCGTTTCTCTCGACTCATTTTGCGTCAGAGACTCTTCCTGACTCCCTAATGCTTACAGTCCCCATCGGCTTCTTGTGGTCGCCTACTTTCTCTATCCTGCGACTCCAATCTTGCCCGCTATCACATGCAGACTCTCTGCTGCCGCCTCGGTATCCACTCTAGCCACTGAGTAGCTTTCACCTTTCCAACTGACCCCACCATCTTTTCCGACTTCCTTGCTTTCTTGCTGTGTTCTACGATCTCACTTGCCACCTCATCACTTCGTTTCCCTCGACTCATTTTGCGTCAGAGACTCTTCCTGACGCCCTAATGCTTACAGTCCCAATCGGCTTCTTGTGGTCGCCTACTTTCTCTATTCTGTGACTCCAATCTTGCCTGCCACCACATGCAGACTCTCTGCTGCCGCCTCGGTGTCCACTCTAGCCACTGAAGTGCTTTCACCTTTCCAACTGACTTCACCGTAGTTTCCACCATCTTTTCCTTGCGTCGCTTCTTTTCTTGCTGTGTTGTACGATCTCATTTGTCACCTCATCACTTCGTTTCCCTCCACTCATTTTGCGTCAAAGACTCTTCCTGACTCCCTAATGCTTACAGTCTCCATCGTCTTCTTGCGCTCGCCTAATTTCTCTTTCTTACGATGCCAATCCTCCCCGTCACCACGTCGAGGCTATCTCTCTGCGGTCGCCTCAGACTTCACTCTAACCACTGAGTTGCTTTCACATTTCTCACTGACTCTTTTTGTTGAACAGTTTTCACCTCCTTTCCAACTTCCTTGTTTTTTCTTCCTTTCTTTCTCCTTTCTACGACTCTAGTCTTACTTGCCACTGCCCTTTTCTCCAATCAATTTGCGTCGATATCTCTTCCTGAATCCACTATCCTTACAGCCTCCATCATGTTTTCTGACCTTTTAATATCACCTCCTTTCTCGTTCCTACTACTCCAGCCTTCCTTCTCGCCGCGTCTATATTTTCTCTGCCGCAGCCTCTGTCTCCCCTCTAACTACTGTATTCACCACTGAGATGACTGCTAAATGGTTCCGCCGCATTCACTTGCACCGAACACATTGATTCCTTCAGCCACCCGTTCACTCTCTGCATCCTCCTACTCTGCACTATCCAACCAACTTCACATATTTTGCTGTCTACTCTCATTCTGCTGCCCCCCCTTGCACACATCCTCAACCAACCCCATAGTTCATTATCGTCCCCTAATGACCACACACCGTTCTGATTCCGAACCGTCCCTAGCTTTTGCACCCCACGTCACCACGTTTCCCCTCGAACCTGTCTTTCCCCACCCAAACGCCGTTTCCTTGATTAACAATTAATCGCCCACCCCTCACGTTTCCTCTTTCATCGCATCCGATTCCAGCGACCCTCTTGTGTGTGGGGGGACAGAACTTGCTCTCTCTGCCATCGCAGCAGAAATTTCCATCGTCGCCGTCGCCACCACCTACAGAGCTTCCTTCGCAGCCCCCCTCCTCTCCCACCCCTCGAACAGTGCTTCGGCGTCCGACAGCCCCATTGAAGGCGTCCTATCCGCCCTCCCGCAAATAACGTTCGCCGCCGCCCCCGTCACTTCCACGCTCTTTCCCGATGCGGCGACCCGCCGCCCACCCCGCCCCCACCCACGCCGTCCACGCCGCCCACGCCGCCCACGCAGCCCAGGCAGCCCCGACGTCCCCGACGCCCACGCCGCCCACGCCGCTCCCGCCACCCCCGCTTCCCCCACCGCCCCCAACGCAACTGCTGCCCCCACCGCTTCCACCGCACCCGCCGCTCCGGCCGTCCCCGACACCCACGCCGCCCACGCCACACACGCCACCCACGCCGCCCACGCCGTCCACGCTGCACACGCCGCCCACGCCGCTGACGCCACCCACGCCGCCCACATCGCCCACGCCGTCCACGCTACCCACGCCACCCACGCCCGCACCGCCCACGCCCACACCGCCCACGCCCACACCGCCCACTCCGCCCACTGCGCCCACGCCGTCCACGCTGCCCACGCCGCCCACACCGTCCACGCTGCATACGCCGCCCACGTCGACCCCGACGCCCACGCCGCCCACGCCGTCCACAGCGCCCACGCCCCCGCTGCCTCGCGGCACCCGCCGCTGACGCCGCCACGCCGCCCACACTGATGTACCTGTCATAGGAGCCTTACCTGCGCCTACCGCCCCCTCCCCTAAACGCCTCTGCCCCCACGTTGGCTCAGTCGCTCCTCGCCTCTTCCGCACGCGAGCAATCATCTCCACAATACGACCTCGAACCTTGGCTCATGAACTCCGCGATTGAGCTTCTTTTCAGCTGTAATGTTGCACACACGTCAGGATCGAGGTCTGTTAGTGCTGTTTCAAAGACAGTATAGATTGGTGCAGGCGGCGAGGATATACCCACAATTTTATACCCGAAAATCAGATCTGTCCGAATGAATGTTTGTTTCGCACATATCTCTGTCAGATTAGAAACTTTTAAGCTGAAACTGTAAGCAAGTCAGAAGGAATATCTAGTTGTGGTGATGGGTGATCTAACACATGATTTTGGGTCATGTCATTAGCATACTTTAGTTTTGGGTGGTTATATAAATAAATCTCATGTGAGATTTTCAGAATTTTCTGAAAAATGGCTCGTAATTTTTACTCTCACGCGTTCTACTTACGTAGTACAGAGAAGTATTGGAATGCCGAGGCAAAAACAACCGCCAAGGAGATATTTAAGAGAAAAATTCCTATAAAATGAATAAATCTTCTTCTTAAATGTTTGTACGTAGTAAATTACTTCTTCTAAGACGTGGTGTTTTCAGAATCCTGATTTTAAGGGTTCTGGATACAAACAAATTAGCTACCAGCAAGACGCTGTCTGTTCATGTTCAAAGCTATTTTTTAAACACTTTGGATGTTGTTCCGCAAAATTGGTATTGCCACATCGATCTGGCCGAACTCAAGACCCTGCGAATTTGAAACGAAAATTTTGATTTTAGGTGGTACTGCCTTTACAGCATTTTCAAAATTTTCAGAAAATCACTCTTATTTTTTAAGACCTTTTCTTCCAATAGAGCAAAAGATGCTTAAAAATTACGCAAGTTGCAATTTTGTTCAAATTTTTTTCGGGGGTCTTTTGGTGAAGGTGACCAATTTTTTTCTCAGATAGAGAAAAGTAGGTTCATAAAAAGATGCAGGACTCATTTTGGGTGAACTCTCTGTATTTTAAATATTGATATATTTTTACTTTTTAATACATGTTTTAAAATATTACATCATCAAATCATGTATATTTTTTATTGAAAGTGTGAGTTGTTTTGCTTAGTTATTGAAACTGCAAATTTGCATATTCTGCGCTTCTTTCATGTTCGGTATATGGTCATTATTACTCGCCTATACTATTATTGAAGTCATATTTCAGTTGTACTATTATGGGACTGAACGGGGAATGAGAAAAAGTAAAACATTGTCGTTTAAAGATGAACAGCTTCACGGCCAGCTGCCGTTATGTGATGTTCCTGCACTAGGAACGTCTCTTCCTCTGTGTAGCGCCGTCGCAGCTCGACTGAACTTATCGGTGCCAGCAGATCGCAGTATACAACATGCAACTGAACGAATCGCGGCAACCAGATCGCAGTATATATTGAGCTCCTCAGGCAGAATGAACTCACACGAAGCGAAGTTCAACAATAACGTCATAGGCTGTAAGTCCATCTGATGAGTTTGACAGGACGAAACGCTGATTGTTGCTAATTACTTTCTAATTCCTTTTCCTATTCCAGGATCATCACTTAACAGCAGCTAGCCGTAAAGTGGTTCATCGTTAGTTGATGCTTGCACTCATTTAGTGCGAAAAACACCAGTCATGCTGTTTCTCCGCATCTGAAGAGCCGAAAACAAGGCGAAACTAGGCTATCCAGCCATATCACCAACTTGTATGAGGCGGTGCTCTGAAAAGAGCAGTTGATTTATGCGTTGCTTTACTTCTATCTCAGGGACGCGACCTTGACCTTTGTGTCCATCCTAGCCGAACATTCGTTCTGGTTCAATATAATACCCGAAAAAGTTCTGCGAAAGTAATTAGCAACAATCAGCGTTTCGTCCTGTCGGACTCATTAGATAGGCTTCCAACCTACGATGATATTGTTGAATAGTCGTTTAAATGTTTAGAAGGTAGTAACAGAGAAGAGGAGCTGTACCAAAAAGCTAGCCCATGGAGATTAGAAAGTTAACTAGAGTAAAAGCCTGTGCAATTTTGAAGCACCGCTAGTTTTAATTTTACTTTTTCGTATTTGTACGGATCTGGTAGAGAAATTGTCACTAATAAACTGCAGTCAGTATATTGAATCGCTTATATCATTAATACAATCAATTCATAATCGCTACATTTGATTCGCAATCGCTACCAACCCCATAATGTACCAATTGTATTCGCCCTACCGTCGCCGTCTCCTGTTTCGCCTCTGCATGACCTCCCCATTCCCCTTCACCATCGTCACGCATATCACCACCATTATCCAAGGCGTCATACATAACATCGACATCACCTCTGTACTACAGTTGATCTCGGGCACCAAAATGCCTTGCAAACAAATGGAATGGAATACACTCCTATCCCTCTTTCCGTAAATCAAACTATTTTCTCAGCGGTTCATACCGCCGCTGGCCACGCTGCGAACACACACACACACACGTACACACACACACACATCTATCGTTAGCCATTTTAATCAACGCCCTGGCAGACACCTTCGCTCAACAGTTCTATTGAAGACTTTTTGCACCGCGGATTGTAAAAAGATACGAAGCACATCAGAAACAAATGCTTTAAATCCATCGTTTTAAGTGGAAAGAGACCATTTTTTGCACGATGTTGCTTTCTCAATTTAAGATGAAGTAGTTCGAAACTATTAGAGCAAGGTGTTCTGTTAATGCTAAATTCTCAGAATTGACCTCGAGTGATTCACAGGTTTGACTAAGGCTTTACCCCAGCATGCTTAGGAATACACCGTCTGTCGACCTAGTTCGAAGTCCACTAATTTGATCACACGACTTGTATCGTTCACAATAATTCTGGTGGAGAATATTTTTTAAATATAACTATTGTAGCATCGGAGTTTGTATTTGCGCAGAAGATCAATATCGTCGTGCAAGGTTACGGTGTGCAAAACCTCTCCATTAGATTGCGCCCAACGCTCCAGCCCGTTCTGCGGGTCCTTACAATGCTCTTTGCCCCAGCGCAAGTCATGCGTCGACCTCTGAGCGCGTCGTCCTACCAGCGCCATCGTCGGCAACTTCCCCAACCCGACCACCGCCTCACCCCGAGTGAGGACTGCGGACGCTTTTCACCGCAGATATTGACCACACAAGTCAGTCATCGCCCCCACCACCCCTCCGCCGACACCCTCCCTACCACAACCATAGCCTCTACCTAGCCACCAGCACTCACCCCAGCACCGCGGACCCTTTTCACCGCAGATGCTGTCCGGCAGCCTCTTTCCCGAAATTCCGCCCCCGCGCCGCGCCGCGCCGCGCCCCGCCCTTCCAGTCTATCCCTCTCCCCCCCCGCTCGCAGTCCGCGTCGCGCTCTTTCCCCTTTTCGATGGCGCTGTTTGATGTTCCTTTTGTGGGCGGCCGCTCATGCACAAAAGGCCCGGCTGCGCCCACCAATGACCTCCACGCTGCGCGCAGCGGGCGCAGGCGGCGGTGCTGGCGGATGGGCGTGGCCCTCGCAGCCGCCGCCTTCGCCGCCGCCCTCGCCGACGCCGCCCTCGCCGACGCCCTCGCCGACGCCCTCGAAGCCGCCCTCGCCGCCGCCCTCGCCGCCGCCCTCGCCGCCGCCCTCGCCTCGCCCTCGCCGACGCCGCCCTCGCCGCCGCCCTCGCGGCCGCCTCGCCGCCGCCTCGCCGCCGCCCTCGCCGCCGCCCTCGCCGCCGCCCTCGCCGCCGCCTCGCCGCCGCCCTCGCCGCCGCCCTCGCCGCCGCCCCCTCGCCGCCGCCCTCGCCGCCGCCCTCGCCGCCGCCCTCGCCGCCGCCCTCGCCGCCGCCCTCGCCGCCGCCCTCGCCGACGCCCTCGCCGACGCCCTCGCCGCCGCCCTCGCCGCCCTGACGCCGCCGCTAGTAGTCACCGCCGAACCCCGTGCTCGAACGGCGCACTGTGGATTCAAAAGAATTTGAATAGTTTCCGGATTCTATACTGCTTCTGAATCCATCATCAGACTTAGCGTATCGTCGTTGCGAAGGAAGAGTGATTAAGCTGAAACATTGTCATTTTTAAGTAAATGATTTTTTTTGAAAATTGTGTGTTTTTGCTTGCATGCAGATGCAGCTATAGAGTAAAATGTTTTGTCTTCGATCGCAAAATAAACGGTTCCGCTTGAATAAAAACTGTTATTTTGCAAAATGCTATTTTTAATGTATTTTCATGCCTACAACGATTTGATATGCGTTCGCGTTAGAAAAGTGAAGTTCAATTTATTGCTGATTAAAGCAGTGACGGCACTCGGTACCTAAAGAGGTGTGTGCAACTATAATGGAAGTGTGATATATTTTTCGAAACTGGAAAAAGAAGTGATTTATAAACGCAATTTTAACTGAAATAGGCTATGACACTCGTGTCATAATCTGGTGTTTCAAAATTGTCTTTGGACCTATAAATGGCAGGTGTGGCACTTCACGATATGTCGTGGGTGTCATTTTCTTCTTGATAATTCGTTCGTGTATTCCCTCCAGTGAAAAATACTGATGCTCCCAAGGCGACAAAACTTTCGACCCAAAACGTCGGGCGCTACGATGCTGAAGTCTTCTTCAGACCAAAGCGATGACCTTAGAGTAACAGTGAAGATGACGCGCGTAGTTTTGTGTCAACATTAATTGACCTTCCATAATTTCATATGCATTTTCATGCATTTCGTTAGAAAAGTGTCACACGTTGTACATTATGAATACAGCGAAATTTCAGTTGCAGTGAAATTTCAACATGTTAATGTAAACAATATATTTTCTCATAGGGCGGTGATTCAAGACTCTGTGGATGTGGTCAGTACACACTTTCATTTATAATTTCAAAACAACAATGATTTCCATATTTATTTTAACATTAATGGCTTCATTTGCATGACGAAAGCCTCTCTTCGTAGGTCCGAAAGAAATTTTGAATCACCTTTTTGATTTATCCTGTCTGTTTCAGCTACCTCACCAAGAGAATTACAGTCTAGGTTATGAATTCCCAACAGGAGAGTTACTGCCCCCACCCCCAATGGGCGGTGAAGTCTTGTATGGGGGCGGTAGCGGATCTAGAGACAAATGAGGGGGGGACCGTTGAGAGAGTCAAGAGGGATACCGTGGCGTACCTATCATAGCAGCACCAAAATATTTTGAAATACGTATTTACAATATTTAAAAAATATATAAAATAGAGTTAACAAATATTGTTCGTGAGAGTGGACCACATCCATAGCTTTCTCTTGCAAAGTCGACATTGGTCGAGGAAATTTTACGCTGGGTGGCCCAAGGCAAGTACAAAGGCATACTAATTTTTTGTCGGATTTTTATTTCTTATTGATTTTTGGTCATTTTTAAAACCTTAATAAATAATTTCATTGTACATTATTTGTTGTTTTATTAATTTCTACTTTATGATTTTAATAGATAAATAAAAAGATAAATTAGGATCAGATAATATTCAACAATATTTTTATATTTCATTTAAAATTAACCGTGACGGACTACGGGGCGTTGATTTTTTTCTTCTGAGGAGGGGGAGTCCAGAAAAAGTTGGGAACCTCTAATCTAGGAGATCCCACAGCACATTGTCAGCTGCATCTTGAATCTTTGAAGTTGGGCAGAAACTTCCTAGAGGAAAAGGACAGGAGAATCGCTCGTCCTTGAGGATGAAAATATGGGCAGGTTCGCGTGCGATGCGAGTCTTGTTGCTTAAGGAGTGCTCCAGAGGTCGGCGTGGAGTTGATCGCTCTTCGCCAGGTGTCAAAAATCCTCGTCTGCACGCTCGCAGCTAAACGCATTACCACATCCCACGCGTGTCATTGCTTCTGTTACTCAGGAGGGATCGTTAATAACCGATTTCGTCACATTGCTTTAACTCATACGTACGCACTAGATCTGTCAACATTTGTAACCCGTAAACAAATTCAGAAACTTCTCACATGCGACCAGGCGTCCTGGTTGCCGAGGGTACCGGATTGATTGATTGATTACTGATTTCGTGTGCGTCCACTGCTAAGGTCATTAGTGCCGTAAGCGTTATGAATGTTTTTTTTATCGCGGAAGGGGGTGTGATCTTCCCATACTGGCTTCCCATGCAAGCTTCGCTGCATGGCGAGATCCGGCGCCGATCTAGCCGCCAGCTAGCGAGATTTTTCCAACCAAATATCTTCCATCGGCGGGGCACCACCCCATCTGGGACAAGGTGTAAGCTTCCAACTGGTCTCCCAGCATGTGTGGTATTGTAGTGCATGTAAGTGTAAGTAAGGAGTGAAGATAGGACAAGGAAGAGGAAGGAGAGATCGCGCGCAGTCCGGCATTCGCCTGGCGTTGATCGGAGAAATCACGGAAAAGTACCTATCAGAAGAGTCGGCTGCTAAAATTATATTCCATCAGTGAGTGAACTCGACCCATCTAACTAGGTAGTGTCGAAAATCCTGCCACTGTCAGGATCGAAACTCTAGGACCTCCCAGTCAGAGACCAAGGGCACCGGAGATGCAAAGTCCAAGAGCTTGGCACGCTTTCGTAGCGAACTTACATACAAAGTGTATAATTAACATTTTTTTCTTTAACGTTCATATTCCACAAAATAGTGTGTTTATCGTTGCTAAAGTGCTGTCATTGAAGCTATTAAAAACAGTATTCTCTGACGCTGCATTTATCGTAGTGAGCTTCATATTTTTTTGAGAAAGAGGAACATTTTCAACAGCAGTAATTTGAATGATTACGTTAGTAACCAGTTTATTAAAGAGATTGCTGAAAAGCAAACGGAACTCATTCGTCGCCGTGCTCATACGCACTAATTCTACAAAAAGGTTCAATTGAACCGCAACACGTGTTCCTTGGAAGTGCGAAATGCCGCATCGCGGGGCCGTCCTTCGTCGCTGCCTCATTGTGGGTCACGTTCCCCTCACGTAGCGACTTCTTTCACGCGCGAGGGGTGGTGGTGAGGGGAGGGGGCGGGGCCCCGCCCGGGGGCTCGTTCGCACTCGGGGCACGCGCGCCGCTAGAACAATGCGCGCGCGATTCCAATGACGCTGATTTCGGGCGACGAGGCAAAGGAGCGATCTGCGCGCCGTCGGGGGAGACTAGCGCAGGCGTACGGCTGGTGGCCATGGGAGACGCGGGCAAATGATGGGGATAAAAAGTGGCCGCTACAGGGTCGAAAGAAGTCTCTACCAGTGAAGGAACGTAAATGTTATCAAATTATTCCTGAATATTTATCTGAAAAACTACCTATCAGAGCAGTCAAATGTGGCAGCTAGACCGAGAGAACCGGTGATTTAAAGTATCACGTAGTCTAAAACATTATGTGTGACGATATGTAAATTTTCTCTCACTTCCTTTCTCTCTTCCTCTCTCCACCTTTTTTATTATTTTTTTCTGCATTTTGTCTCTCACTTTCTGCTTTCGTCTCACACTCTCCCTCTCTTTTACGATATATTTTTAATTCTCTTCCTCCTTCATTCTCGCTTTTCTCTCATTCTCTTTCGCTCCCGCTCTTTCCCTCTCAGTCTTTTTCTTTCATTGCGTTACTGTATCTGCCCTGATCTGACATTCGCTAACTCGCTGTACTTCCTAAAACTATACATTCTTAGATCTTGAGAGTAAACTAATTGAACTGAAAATCCATTTATGATAATATTCCAAATACGGGATTGCCTATTTTTTTGGTCTCGCCTTGAATTAGATCGTCTCGGAAATCTTTGCCAGAACGCCCAAATATCCCGTATTATCTTTCGTCTGTTTTTTTTCACTTTTGAGTGCCACAATGAAAAAAATACTAATTACATATTTGTTCTGAAGAGCACACGAAAAACCGAAATAAGGACCTTCTATTCGCCCTTCTGTACCAGCACATCTCGTTGGACTGTGAACTTGTTTTATTTGTCCTTGACATTACTGTTTTCAGAAGCGATAAATAATGTTTATTTTCAGATAAATAAAACGTTTAAGTGCTAAAATTCTTATTTATTTAGATTGGGCTAAAGGAACGTTCACGAGTAATTTTATATCGATGGTTAAAATACGTCATATACGCTATGGAACATTGCTTTCCGGACTGTAAAATAAGACACCAATTTTATATTTTTTGAATGTTGGAACATTTTATTTGTTCTTACAATAATCGATAGTCGAATCGTATACTTATAACTGCCAGAATGCATCTTGTTTATGAGTTTCGTTTTCTCTCAAATTATTCTCTCCATTTTCAAATTCTCAAACAGACGTGGACTTTACACCAATAGAAAAAAATTATTTAAATATTATTGCTGTTAACATTTTCACAGTGTTTTATCTATACATATGAAGTTTCAGTAATATGAACGAATACTTCTAACATTATCAAGTAGTCTTTTTATACAAATTTTAGCATGACAATTATAAAACTACACATTTTGTAAATTTACTTTATAACATTACTTTATGAAGCCATTAAAAGTATTTTTTGTGTTACTTTTTTCTAGATTTTTCAGTATTCCTTCCACAATCTCTTCATACAACTATATTTTTATCACAATGTACAACTGATAGTTATTTGTGAAAAGAGTGCTAAAATTGACATTTTATTTTGCGAGTAGGCAAGGTTGCGACACAATGTCGCCACGCTGAGTGGCTCAATCCAACCAGCAAAATAAAATCACCCTCGCCACAAGTGCCATACACTAATTTTATACATCCTTACAGACTTTCATTTTATTTTAATTGAAATCTACAAGTAATCTAATGATACATTAAGGTAACTGATCCGGTCAAACAATGTTTTTCTTTGATGCATCTCCAAATCTTCTCCTTTATTTTAACACTTGATAATCGTCTCACTTTTCGCACTAGTGCTAAAAATTGAACTTTTAGCGCGCTATGCATACCATCAACGTACTGGTTTTACCAGTTGCTGCCTAAAAGTTCATTATATTTCAATTTGGAGCGTCTTTATCTTTAAATACGGAGTAAAAGCAATTAAATAATAGGAAACGTTTTAAATTGTTCTGGGAGGCTGAAACACTGACTTACAACACAGTGTTGTTCGCTGGAAGTTTGCCATTTTTGTAATAATAATGAAAAATTACAGTAACAAAGATAAGAATTTCAATAATAATCTTTAACTAAAGTTTGTTGTGGATTCCGAACAAAAGGTGGATGTTTCATGATACCTTGGAGCAGGCGAGACTGCTTTTCTCAAGTGTTCATTCTTGCCGCTAGAGAGCGCTGAGGTGGATTTGAAGTGAACTTGGTATGCGACAGTTTGCTCCCGACCCTGGTTCGTAATGGATGCCTAGCCGAGTGGATTTGTGACTTCGCGTTTTTGTGTGATTGTCAAATTGGCAAACCATTTCAAAACGTGGAAGCATCTGCAAGATCTGATCTCTAGACGTGAGACAGACGGAAATTGGACAGTGCTACGTGAGATCCTACAGGTAAAACCGTTGGTTACCTGCCATCTTGGAAACCACACCGTGAGCTCATCGTGGCCTTTTGCGTTCTGGGTGTTGACATTTTCATCGTAATTAAACGATGCAAACTTTGTTTTGAACGGAACTGGTCTGTACATATTGTAATTTTTGGTCAACTGGGCATTTACATTTTCTACGTGGTTTTGTAAATATTGGTGATATGGTAAGTAGTTTTTTTTATGTACTACAATGATTCATTGTTTTAAAAGTCGTGGCCATAATAGTAAGGAATTACTTGCAAAATGATCACAAAATGTCTTAAAAACATTCATTTTGTTTTTATTTGTTTGTGAAGAAATCGATACATTCCGTCATTTTTACTTTACCGTATACTTAAGTAGAATATACAGATACGTAATATACGTAGTATAAAGAACTTTATATGATGCTGCGGTAAATTGATTCCGATGTTTCAACGGAAATGTATGTTTTTGGAGGCCCCTGGTACCGAAAAAGTGTTTATTTTTTTCTTTTGTTTTTTTTTCTTCCTAAAGTTCCATCCTGGTGACTACCTTCTAATATTGTATGTCTATCTCACGTCGTTAGTATTTACATTACCTAGGATCTGTATGTATTATGGCATTATGAATAGAAGTGTTCAAAATGATATCTTATGAAGTTTCACGAAAACTCAAAAGTTTTCGGTTAAAAAAAGCTAAAAATTATGCATTTTCAGAAACGCTAAAATGCCATTTTCACAAGAAAGATTCCAATTGCTTTGTACTGATAATGTTCAATGGAATGGAGGTATTATGGCATCAATGTCGCTTTGATGGATTCTTTTGTTTTTTTCAAAAATTAAACGAAAGTATGTTTTAAAATATCACTTATGTTGTCAATATTTACAATACGAGCATTTCTGATACACATGTGCATTTGTGAGTACAATTACTTCAAATAATTTCTTATTAACTTTCTCGAAAAAATCGAAAGTTTTGAATGAGAATAAGCTTGAACATTTTCTAGAACGCTCGAACATTTTTTTCAACAACGGCTCCAAATGTTCACGTAGGACTTAGTAGAAGTAGAAGATATTTTACTCTTCTGTAATATTATTAAAGTAATATTTCAATTCTACCAATAAGTGACCGTGAAAATGTGAAAAAATGTCATTTAAACCCCAATAGATGGCAGCTGAGGAGAAGGTAGGCGAAACCGAGAAGTTCGCCCAGACTGAAGATTTGATGAACTAACTAGTACGAGGAAGTCTGTGCCATTTTGTAGCACCGCTAGTTTACTTTCTCGTCTTACTTTGAATGGCGGAACTGCGATTACAATAGGGGTAAAATGGAGATTTTTCGACAGAAAAACTTATAACCGGGCCCTGGTAACGAAAAAGTGGATAAATCGTGTTCTCAGATGTAGTAAATTACTTCCTGTAATTTCCTGGAAACCGACAAATTGATTGATGGCAAAACGTCTCTGACTGACCGTCTGACGGTCCGTCCACTCGTCTTTAGTCAACGCTAACGCCTAAACCGTTCTGACGATTTTCTTCTAAACTGATACTCCCTGATCAACTTAAAAGGAGCTGGAGGTTCTGTAATTTTAAAACGTATATTTTGATTTTGGGGGTACTTTGCATGAATCCTCAATATTTTTAAAATTTTCTTAAAATATTTTTATAAATTTGTGTCATCTGATAAAGTAAAGGACGTTTTTTTTGCGTCTTTCTACAACAACAATATTAAAGATAGATATTTTTTCTTTAATAAAATATTTTCTTCAAAGATAAATCTTGAAATAACCTCATGTAAAAGTTTTTGAAAATATGAGTGGTGATTACGTAATTTTATGTGAAATATACGCAATTTTTAAACAATTATTTTATCAAAAACGGCTCCATAAATTTCTTTAATTTTTTTCATTGATAGATAGAATGACGATTAAGATAATGGCGCACGACTGTTTTCGTTTAATATCGTCGTTCTTTCGATAATTGCAAAAGTTACAAATAATGCTAGAAAGTATATGCTGTTAGATCATCACTACTTTGTTATAGATTGAGCATCATTGACGTTCAGTGTATTTTATAGTGTTCAATACGTCCAGACGACTGCTGGGGCAGTACCCTAACAAATGGACCGCGCACTATCTTTCCGTCATCACCCTTATCCCCTCCCCCTGCACACACACACACACACACACACACACACACACACACGTGCATTATCCTACAACACGTTTCGAGAAACCAGTCAGGAGCTTATAGACTGTCTTGGCCCTTGGAAAATATCTTGAAGAAAAAATTCAGGTAAGCCGAAGTTTAGGTCTTAAGAAAGATCCAGCATAGAGATAATACCGTCACCTCCCAGGGTATAACATTCACTACACTTATAGGATTAATAACCTTAGTAGCTTACGCTCCCGGAAAAAACTTTTGAGTGCGAAGAGATAACATCACTTGGAGGGCGAAATTTTACCTCGACTGTCCCATTCCCAAAGGAAGAAACTGTATACTGCGTATTCTTGTTGAAGTCCCAGTGAGATTACGGCTTTCTTTAAAACACATCGTAAGTATTCTCCAATTAATCGTACTGAAATTGATAATAATTGAAAGAACCTTTGTATTTTGTCACATCTATCCTGAATTAACTGCATAGCCTATAGGAATAAATTGGGAAAAGTATTAGTGGCTGAGAAAATAGTAGGTTACGTCGTTAGAAAAAAAAAGGAAATCAAAAATAATATAAGATATATTTAACTGCAATTGAGTACAACTCGATGACAGCAATTTAGAAAATAAATCAATAACATATTAATTATATTAATAACAATAATATTATAAAATAATAATAATAATAATAATAATAATAATAATAAAAACAACTTGATATTATACACGATAGTACTACACCACAACGCATACACTATAAACAGCACTGCATACCGTTGCTCTTCGCTGCATTGCACTTCACTGACCTACGTTTCAACTCTTTGACGTCATTCACAACACTGAACTGCACAACACAAATTGACCTTTAAACTTACTGTGTTTTAACTTACTATGAGATTCTAAAGTTGCTTACGTTATCGCTACTAAACTAATTCTAACATATTTGTTAAAGCCAAAGCAAAGGCGTAAGCCAAAGCCCGGCATAACTTCGTGGGGTACGAATGGTTTCAAAAGTTTTCCAAACACACATCAGCATTCGTCTCATCATCTTGGGAAGTGCACGAAAACAGCGAATTGGCTGTCTGTGCTACCCAAGGACAGAAAGTGGGTGTTTTTGGAAAAAAATTCTAACATATTTTAAGACTACGAATATTGCGAGGAATAGTTTTGAAAATGTTTGCCGGCAAACTGTTTCAATCTCTTATAGTTTTATTGCCGAATGAAAATTTCCTTAATTTTTTTCACTGCTTTTTGACCTAATTTTGTGATTGTGGTCCCCTCTAGAGAAATACGTTGCTTTCTCTAGCCCATTCTGAATTTCCTGCACTTCCGGTTGGCCTACATACGATTTATATAAAGCGCAAAGCCGCACCCTTCTTGTTGCGAGCAGTTTCTTTGATTACATTTTAATGTGTTTTCCCTCACGTAAGCTTGAGAGCTTTCTTTTGTATTCTTCGTAAATTTGCATTGCGAATAAGTATACATGAATCCCAACAAGTCACTCCGTATTGCGTAACAGGACGGACAAGAGATGTAAATGCCAATTCTTTCTCGTTTATCTTACATGTAATATGTAAATAAATAAGCGAGATCATTAAAATGAGCGAGCACATTAAATTAATTGGTAAATGAGAATGACTGTGCTGCATTTGAACCTAGAAGCGAGGTTGCGAACGATTTTCTTTGCCACTATTTCAGTTCAGGGTCTGAGAATGCCGAAATCTGGAAGAAGAATACCTGGCGTCCTCGCCTGAGAATAATTAGTTTAGAAATAGTTGTGTTTAGTTGGATTAGTTTCGTATTCGTGTTCTGACGACAGAAGTTTTTCCTTTCTTTCGCTGTTTTCTTTGATGCGATGGAGATATCTGGGGTCAATACTGGATTCGACATTTTGTAACAACTTTAAAGGTCTTCGGCTTAACCACATAGTATTAGGTAATGCAATTCATGATCTACTAAATAAAAAATAAAACTATGTGCTCCTGCAAAACGAGAGAAAACGTTACAAAAGGGGTGGAAACAATTGCCCATTCAGTTTTCTATAATGCTCGACTCACATTCATAAAAAATTCACTTGTTGTACAAATAAGTAGAGCTGACGACGTAAATTAGAACGTTTTTCCTACTAATTTTAAACAAAGTAAAAAATAATGTATAACCTAGACAAAAGTTATTTGAATGAATGAATGAATGAATGAATAAATGTGGCCGGTGATAGACATACACAATACAATTCTCCTATTGCAGATATTTCGCATTTGCACTCCATCACACCATCCCTACAGCTAAACACATTATTCACTTATTTACACTTATCATACGCTTACATTTCAATATCCTTGCACGCCGTACTTTCATATTTATCACTCTATTGAATTTCAACACCCCATAATCTCACATTCTACTCCTAGGATGATAGCATAAGTCACCAATATCAATTCAAGTCTCTCTTATCCCCCATACCCTCTCCCATCCTCCCACACATCACATCCTCCTTTTTCTACTACTACCATCTCCCACCCAAGCCTTTACATTCCACAGCACAATGCCACCCCCGCAACAACCAACGCGCCTTCTCCCCCTCCTCTTTCTGCACCCCACACCCCCACTCTTCCCCGTCGCTAGAGATCTGCGTCTTTTTGCGTGCGCCGCAGCGCCCGCCCGCCCGCCCGCCCGCCCGCCCGCCCGCCCGCCCGCCCGCCCGCCCGCCCGCCCGCCCGCCCGCCGTACTTCAATAGGACGTCGCCGCCTTCATCCTCGCGCCCAAGGCGACTCTTTGAGTGTGCCTCTTCCTTTAATTACCGACAAGTATGGCGGCGGAAAGCAAACACGCAAGGCAAACCCGCTCGCCCTAGTCGAAATACCTTCATACATATGCATGCTCACAAGCATTCTATAAAACCAGAAGCTTTTGACTTTAATGGAAAAGGTATTATGTACAGAGCGCGATCCAAGCGGAGATTTTGGGTTCCGCCACAACATACTGCTCTGTGTTGCTTGGAGATTCACTGTTCTTTGTACAATCCCTCCCTGCGATCGCCAGGATTTGTCTCTGAGAAAAGAGAAAAATTCGGTACAACTTGACGAACTGAGGATGTAATCAACTTGAGAGATATTAATAATAAATCTAATCTACGCGGTTTAGAGAATTAAATACTCATGTTATCTTCTGAAGATCTAGAAAAGCAGTAATCGTATTAGTCATTTCTTTTTGTCTTGACGCACTGAGTTTAAATACAGAGCACTTTTTAATTACGCCTTCAACGGAGTTTCCCAACGTTTCGTTTGCAAAGAATGAAATGCAAGTTCTTTGCGAAGAAAAATGTTATGTTTAGACTCAATTTTTTGACATTTCAGTTTTGTAAACGACGTTTGCTTTCGCAATTTAAAAATTCAAAATTAATAATTTAGAAAGTTATTTAAATAACAATAGTTTTTGTGGAGTGTCCCAATGGATTTCGCAAAGGAGAGATAGAGCTTTCACAATAAAGAATAGCTTTCTTTATTGTCTGAGAGAGTGAAAAGTTTGTCAAATAAACAATAGTTATTTGTTACAAAGGATGTAAAGAATCTCAAAATGCCAACGATTCTTAAAGATAATAATTGCTCACTTTTAATGTCAAGTTTTTATTGAAAATATTCAAATATATCAGATTAGTACGAGCTCTTGAAGTAGTCCCTAAGGTGACTCGTGGATAGCCAACTATCTTCCCGTGATGCGATCCGGTGTTCGATTCTCGGTCGAGGCAAAAATAGAGTTGCAGTTTCCCTTTAAAATCGTCTCAGTTTCTATATCTTTGAGACGATGAATAGCTCAAGCAGACAGGGAGTGAAGGGAATACATCATATTCGCCACATGTCCCTTTTACATACCAAGCCTAGAAATTAAATTAGGCCTAGAAATGAAGGACGCCGTTAGCTGGCTTGCAAAGTCGGATAGTCGACCCAAAATGCAAAATACATACCTGAACTCTTGATTCGTAGGGACATATTTCAGTAGGTACTGTTTATTAAATTAATTTCCCGTTAATATTCAAAATTATTCTAGGATTTTCATCAATGACGTCTAGAATCTCTATGTCACGTGTGCAATTGGATATATCTTCAATGCTAAATGTTTGTGAAATTATAATGGTCGTAGTATTTAGTAAATGGCTTAGGAATATTGTATATACACAATAACGAGTCGAACCATTAAAATAATATAATGTCTGTTGCAATCATCTTCGACTATGAATAAAAAAGTAAGAAAAGTCTGGATTGTACACGGATATACTACTTTTTGCTACGTCAAAAAGGAGCTTTGCACCGAATCCCTTTTTCTATAAAACGTTTTTTCAGAATGGTTACAGTTTAAATTATGTTGTGAACTTCAATGCAAGTGGTCGTCTCACTCACGTCTTCAAAATTTCATGTGATAGAACTCTTTCTAAAAAATATATTCGTTTCAGTTAGTGCAAACTTCACGTTGAAGTGCATATAAAACGTCATTAACATCCAAGGTGAAATAAAAATACGGACACGCAAAGCGCTGCGAAATAGATTTATTACCAGTATATTCTTTGCCGAGAAGAAAAATGCAAGGAATAAAAAGTAAGAGTATAATGTTGGAAAGATGTTAAGGCTTACGAGAAAGATTACAAGTTTATGGTTTCTCAGAAATTTCAGCAAAAAATTCGAAACAAACATTAGAAAATTCAATAAGCAATAATATTTCGGAAAGATTTGCATCCTCCCTTCTACACGGATTAAAACATCGAGAAAATTATGAAATGAGATTAGGATTTGTGATAGTTTGACTCCGTTAATGTGAATAAATATCTTCGTAAATTTTCCCTGAGCTTTACCGAACTTGCCCGCCGAATTTTTCCTTGTGCTTTACCGAACATTATAAAATTGGTGCTAGTATGGTGTACATATGTGAATCAACAGATTTACTAGCTCATTTCAATTTGCTTGAAAGCGAATTTTAACCTATTTTAAACTTACTAAACATACAGACACCGGTTGAGATAGCTCAGAGCAACAACTCTTGGCTCATGTCTCTGACCTCGTCCAAGGGTTCGAGTTCCGATGGGAGAGGATTTTTCACCCCCGCTACATAGCGAAGTCGAATTCTGCCGTTGTGTGGAGTAGAATTCTGGCGGCCGGCTGCTGTGATCCGTAGTTTTCCGTAGTTTCTCCGATCAACTCAACATAAGCCGAATACGGGAGCAGTATCATAACAAACGGGTCAGTGACCGTGCGCAATCTAATCTTCATCATCCTTGACCTATCATCTACCCTTACACACACTCGCACATACTTATACTTACACTTACTTGTGTAGCGTCGTGTCGCTAAAACAGCGTGGGCACGTAGCACGTGGTGCACCGGATGCGTAGACAAAGACAGAAGCTATGACGCACGGGGTTTTTCCGACAGGGTGTGCGGGCGTTAGGGCGGAGGCAATGGTGGCGGCGGGCAGCGTCGCGAGGGCTATTTAAGGGCCGTGAGAACGATAGCTCGTTCTTCTTGTATCCTGGCAGCACCAGCATAGGTCGTCCTTGAGAGGTGCGAACGTGCTCGCGGCGCAAGGAGCCGGCAGTTATTGTCGTGACTAGTGAGACATGTAGTCGGTCTCAGGGCAGGCGTTACTACGCACGGCGAAACATTTGGTAGTATGTTGCGGTGTGGTTGTAAATATCTTTCCTAGCAGTGGGGTCTATTTAGTTAGTTAATTGTATACAGTGCATTGGTTATTTGTGACTACGGTCTAAATTGTGAATAAACCTGCTGTTATTACAACCCACTCTCGTCTGTGTACTGATTACACCCGTATGACGCCACACTTGCATTACATGCGGGTAGACCAATTGGGAGCTTAGAGCTTGTCTCGGCTGTGGCTGGGCCCGCTGGCGGAGGTACCTGGAGGAGGAAAGGGTTTCCTCCTCCAGATCCCACGCACCAGCAGGAGATAACATGCACTGCACTTACGGAACTAATGATCATATCAGTAAGCGCACCCAGAAACGCCAATCATTGAGGAGATGTGTAGCGACAATCAACCATGAATAGTAGTTTTACGTTGTATCTCGAACCAATACTAGTCGAATGCGTGGGCAGTTCTATAAACTTGTCACGGACCACACGCGATCTTTCCTTCCTCATCCTTGATCTCACCTTTTTTTTCCCCTCACACACTCATTACATTACACTTATATCCACTGCTTTACCACACATGTCGGTAGACCATAAAGGTGATTAGAACTTATCCCGGCTGGGGCGGTGCCCCGCTGGTGGACATATTTCGGATTTGGAACCCTCCAATCCGACGAGTAGGTCGGCGACTGACCCCACTTTTCAACGCTGAAGGAACATCGCCACCTTTCGTGATTCTGCATGCACTACACTTATGGAATTATAGCCGTTGATGCTCCCATAAATAAGAAAATCAACTAATATAAACGTACGCCAAAAATATACTTTATCGAAGAATATTAGTTGTGTATTAATAATGGAGACAGTCGTATTTTTGACGCACTTCTAGGACTGCTCCTTGGGGCCTGCCATCTGGGGGCTTGCTAGGAGCTCAAGGGGCGTCTGTAATTGGCTGGGGGCCGTTAATAAATCGCAAAACCGAACATTGGCAGCCTGCTAGATCTGGCAGGCCCCCGGCAGTGGTTTATAAATACGGCCAAATAACAAAAACTGCTAATTCCTCTTCTCTGAACAGTCCAAAACAAATTATATTTTGTTTAAATTTAACATATTTCGATCTGTTTACTCCTTAATTGCGTTTATTTCATGAGAAAACCCCGCGATGTCTTTGGCGCCAATCTTCTCTCAGTCAACCTTGCACTTCCCCTTCCCTTTCCCAACGTAACGAAACAACCCCGCGAATTCTCGCAAGTGTTGCCGATGTTGCGAAGTATCCCAACAGGGACAGCGTTCCCCCAGGCGCGTAACTGCACGGCTGCTCGCCGGCCAACTCGGGGCGGATTCGCAAGTCGGGGGCGGGGCAGGGCGGCCGCCCCGTCGGTTCAGCCCTACTTAGTGACCGGGCGGCGCACTGAGAAGTGGCCCCGCTGCTGGGGGTGGGGGTGGGGGTGGGGTGGAGCTTTGTCCGCTCATCCGGAACGCCACAACGCGAAACATCGCCCGAGGAGCAGCTCAACATGGCTGACGTGCCCGCCTGCGACGCCGCGCCCGCAGTCGATTGCGGCTCCGCCTTCTGTGCGGGGGAGGGAGACGATTGGGATTCTGTGAGGGCACGACAGCAAGTAGAGGAACCGGTAGTCCATAATGAACAAGATTATTCCGGTAAAAATATAAACTGCGATATATGTTTAACGACGAAAGTGTGTTTAAATATTAGTACACTCACTCGTATGCTTGTACAAGCTTTGTCGTAACACATGTACTTAAATGAGTTATTTAAAACATTATTTGTTTAATGATAAACACGGTTTTATCTTCTACAAACTTTGTCGTAACACATGTACTTAAATGAGTTATTTAAAACATTATTTGTTTAATGATAAACACGGTTTGATCAGTGAAACTTCGTTTTTGTATTACCTGATGTGTCCAAAACATTCAAATCCTTCACATTTATCTACATGATGTTGGTTTCAAATACGTTTATTCTCCTCTTAACATTTGCGAGCAAATGACATAGACTTACGTAAGGGGACATGTGATAAATATAGTATTTCAGATAAATCTCTCAATGAATCCAACACACACGGCAAATGAGATGTATTATGACCTATGCTCTCATCATTGCAACGAGGCACTCGTGAATTATACCACAATTTATAGGTGATTGTAGTAATGAGATATAGAAATCAAAATCCCACTTAAAAAGTCAAAAATATAAGGATTGCGGTATGAAATAACGGATGCAAGAAAAGAAATTACTAAACAGCGAGGCTTATGAATACATAATAAATTATTTTCATGCCCATTCACTTATGTAGTTAAACGTAAGACGATCACTTCGCTCCCCGCATGGTACGGAAGGTTTCTAAGCGCACTGCAAACCGAAAATGCCATTTACCGCATCACTGGTCTGAGGGAGGTGTCTTACGCGATGTGGACGCCCAAAAAATATATGAAAATGCGACTAACTGCTCTTTGCAGGAACGACTGCGACCGTCACCGGTGGGAACGTAAGAACGAACTGCTTTAAAGGAATCGTTGACCAAAGAAGCAAAATGTCAATTGCAGAAACGATAAGTCACAGCGTGTTGATTTAAATTATTATTTATCATCGAGAATAAATAATCTGTCAATGAATTTTCGAAAGTGAATGAATGTGTGGATGTGGTGCATATGAGTTTTACCGCTGGGTTCGATCTCCAGCCAATCCATGTGGAATTTGTGGTGCACTAAGTAAGCGCTTGGCAGGTTTCGCGGGCCCCCTTCCTTTACCCTGCCCCTTCTTCCTCCACTTCTCTATGTTTATTCCCCTCTTTATTTTTGCTGTCATATTCTCATTAAGTCATTACTTATGAACTTCAAAGACCAGAGCTGATGAACCTCCAAATTCCAATAAATAAAATAAAATAATCTGGTGTGGCACAATCCTGCAACCGAGCAAGAAACCCTCTCTGTCTTGAACGTGCGTTTCAATCTTCTTGCAAAATTGAGATGGGAAGAATTGGATTGATTGGTTGATTTGTGTTTCCGGACAGATCAGATGCTATGGTCATTAGTCCCGTTAGTGTAGTGAATGTTTTCTATGCGGCCCGTGATCCTGTTTGCTAGAGTACTTCTCCGGCATTCGGTAGGTGTTGATCGTATAACCTACTGAAAACCACCGACCAGAGCAGCCGGGCACTAGAATTATGATCAGAACCACTGCAAAGACAGCGGCAATGCAGACCCTGAGGTAGCCCATCCGGCGAACCCGAAGCACTCGAGCAGTTGTGTTGTTGGAGAAGGTCCGCGTTCGGGTCAGTGCGGCAGGGGGAGGGGGCGACGGCTGGGCCGAAGGCGGCGCCCGAGGAAGGGGGAGGGGCGAGAACAGCGTGCCGGCGACCGTAGAGCCACGCCGCGGGCGGGGCAGGAGGATTAGTGTGTAAACTTGACCATTGTCTGAGGCGGGGCGGCCTCCCCGCCAAGACATCGCTCCTGACAAGCCGAGGTAGGAGGCAGCGGCGGCGAGGTCAAAGTTAACGTCGGAACTCGATTGCCCTGCAACCTCTGCTATTTGCTCTGTTTAGCCGGCCGCCGCGCCGCGCCGCGCCTCGTCGCTTCAAACGACCGAGCGGAGACCCCAGCAAACAGCGTCCGGCCCGCAGACGCGATGAATAAATTAGCGGAAACAAAACTCGGCGGACGCGCGTCCGCGCCGGGCCCACGCCCAAACATTCATTACGGCGGATTAATGGAATGCAGGATAATATAAATTGCGCTAGTGCAACGAAAACTTTGCTCCAATTGAATAAAAACGTTCCGGAGCAGGTCGGATTTTTAGAGAAACATCTGGTTGTAAATTAAAAATAATATGTAAAATAATGACAAGAATATTGATATCAAATTTGTGGACACAAGAAGCCGTGTTTTGTTAATATTTACTTTTGCAACGTATTTACTTGTTTTATTCATATGAATACATATTTTTCAAAAGTTCCGTAATAACAAACTGATGTTTGCCATGAATTAATAAAAATACTGGGTTATATAGATAACAATTTTTCAAATAATAATAATAAATTGAACAATACAGATAACACATTTGTAGTGAAAACTTCATTAGAGATCAATGAAAAATATTTTGATACAGACTAGAGTTTTCCTTGTAATAATAATAATAATAATAATAATAATAATAATAATAATAATAATAATAATAATAGTCTACCCCGCGTCGCATGCAATCGCCTCATAATCCACAATTCAAGGCGTAACAACCTTGTCTTACCGGGGGATACTGCTGAAAAGATGATCCCAATAGTTACACACGTCGTGTAGCATTGTCAGAAACGCCGATATGCAAGAAGTAATAATAATCTATATATTTAAAAATATAAGGTATTCTGCCATGGCTTCGTTTAGAGCTTCTACAGAACCGATAGTAGTATTTTTTCCTTCAAATGAAAGAATGTGATCCGTAGATGTGTTATCAGATATTATTTGTTTTGATTCAGCAACATTTACGGTGTAAATTAATTAATTAAATCATTCTTTAATAGTACGCTTATCAGTAGTCAATTGTTTTCTTCCGAAGGGTGATTGTTTCAAAATCGATATACATGAGTCGATAGATGTCCACGATACTTCATGGTGGTGCTGCGTGATGTTTTGTTTTGATTGTTGAGATTTGTTTACAATTCAAGGTTTTGTTTCAGTGTAATAATTGCATTGTGGCGTAGACAGTTTTGTATTTGCGTTTGTGGTGAATTTTGTAGAGAACATTCGGACAGTGGGTTTTGATAGGTTGTACTGAAGTAGTGAAGTTGTTCACAGGTTGTGTCGAATTCCGAAACGTTGCCCACGCGCCCCAAAAGACGCAAACGCACATTAACTGAACGCAGGCAGTCAGCGTAAGTGTCGTGATAGTGAGATCATTTCGTTTTCTGCGTGGTCGTTGACTATGAAATGTCAGTTTTGTTCGGCTTTGTACTTCACATGTGAGAGAAATTCTGCAAACGAGTTTACTCTGCGTTGCTTAAATGGGAAAATAAGCTTATCTTCAAGCAATATACCTGAAGAAATCAAAGTTGTTTATAGGAGATGATAACACATCAAAAAACTTTAGAAATAATATCCGGCAGTATAATGGTGTTCTTTCTTTTGTGTCATTTCGCGCCGATATTGCATTGCCACCTGATCAAGGGCCATACGTGTTCAAAATTTTGGGAACTCCACATCACAGAATATCTTCGTTATACCCTGAATATCCAAACAATGCAACATATTGTGAACATTAGTCTGCGCACAGTATTTTACATTTATCTCAGATCGCACCGTCAAATTTTGACGGGTTTTCACTAGTAATAATAATAATAATAATAATAATAATAATAATAATAATAATAATAATACTTCAAAGAGGGTTACGATGGCATAACATGTTCAATGCAACAAAAATGTCAAAAATATGTAATTAGATATAAGTAACACTCAATATCGTGCAAGATGTGAAAGTGAAGTGAAGTTGTGCGAGTTCAATGCATCAAGAATCCAAGAATGTACGTCAAGATCAAGTTTATATCAAGCCCTATTGAGAAAATTGTTAGGTCTTGTTGTAATATCCAACTGCATTAGATAGCCAACGCTTTAGGAGGAGATAAAACACTAGGTTTATTTTGAATTGGAAAAATGGTATCAAACGTTAGAAATACAACGTAAATGTATGCAGATAAGACGCAGGGAATCAAGCAATATTATCAAGAATTAGTAATATTAAACATAAAGGGAGGGTGTTTCTCAGTGGAATCTTTTCTACTCATTGGCTTGTGCAGCCTAAAAGAAAAGGGGGACAACTTTATTTCTGGGTCCTCACTTCCAATAAATAAATGTTTTATAACACTTCCAATAAATGTTTTACACTTCCAATAAATGTTTTATTTACATATGATATTATTCTAGGAAATCAATATAACGTTATAGAAGGAGAATATAAGTAATAACTTAAATGATACAATCAACAAATACAATTGATTTCATGTTAAACCGTTTACAGAGTTGCCAGATGATTTGAAGAGCCCATTCTCCAAATGTCGAGTATCAATTCAGAAATTATCAGCTTAAAAAGGAAGGAATTAAGGTGTTTATATTAACAAAATAAAATTTTATGATGTAGAACTACGGGGCCCCTTTCAAAATTTCTCCCTTCCATCCATCCCGTACGCCTTCGCTTCTACAGTGTCCATTATCACTTGCAATAAATTAACTTAAGAAATGAAAAAGGAATGTTTATTATTGTATTTTTGTACCAAACTCCTGGTCTGCCTCATATTTCTGCTAAGAAAATTTAAAAAATATAAACAGAAAAAATAATATTGTACTTAAGTCTAGACTTTCTGTGGAATTTCATATTTTTTCCTATTGCTTTTATAAATTTCCACATAATAAAACTTCGCTTATTTTTCTTCACAAAAGATAAATTTGAAATTATTGTTTAGTATGCTCATTATTTTCAAAGTCCTTGAAATGCAAAAAGTAGTTGAAAGGCGAAGTGCCGACAGCCTTTGTCTTTTAGATATTTATAAGAAGTCCAACAAAATCTGAGATTATGTGCTTAAAATGCGCTCCCGCAACCCACAAATATGTCATACTAAGGACATGAGTCGTACGTAACTTACTACCACTGAACCATGAGTCCTTACGCACAGAAACAGGTCGTGTGCATTCATATCATGGTGGAAATCACGGTGTAAGATATATAGGTGTGTCAACTAGCAGCCTTTTGGGCAGATTTTCTGAAGCCAGTTTGAGGCTAGTTCCTAACTCGTCCGTACGGTGCGCACGATCGGTTTGGGCATAACAAGTCATGGCCAGGTGATGGCCAGCATGGTGTCTCTCACGTTTCCAGCGTAGTATTTATGTCAA
This sequence comes from Teleogryllus occipitalis, assembly GCA_011170035.1. Taxonomy (NCBI): domain Eukaryota; kingdom Metazoa; phylum Arthropoda; class Insecta; order Orthoptera; family Gryllidae; genus Teleogryllus; species Teleogryllus occipitalis. Next base: position 167,085 of record BLKR01002213.1, read on the forward strand.
TCGGAGAAACGCTAACGTAAATGTATTAAGCCTATTTAGACGTATTACAATATGCGTCGGTGTTATTTTTTTCTTAATTTACCACCGATTGAAGATTTGCATTTTAAATCAGGAGGTGAGGTTATTCTAAAGAGAAAAACAAAAATAATATAATAATGATGAACAGGGGTTACTTTTACGAAAAACACTTCAACTGTGATTTACTATTAATCAAGTGACGGTCACGTTGCTTTGCAACGCATAATGTCAGCAATCAATCAAGAGGATTGTACTTAATTGCAGTGTGCTGGATCATTTGTGAAGACAATTTCAATATAATTAATAATTTTATAATAAGAAATAGTCATTTGCAATAATAATTTTGCACATTCTGTTGAGATTGTTTAATAATAATACATTTTATCCTATTACTGATGATTACTTACAAATCATATTTTCACACAATACCGATTTTGTCATACGTCATACCCAAACAGATCGCAGCGCTTATATGCGTGAACTACGAGAACTAGCCTCACACTAGCTTCAACTTGGGACTGGGAGTGAACACACCTATATATCTTACACCGTGGTGGAAATACATGTGTGGGTTCCTCCGGTGAACCGATTTTAGCCGGTTCTCCGCATCACCAGTTTGCGTCACGAACCACGTGACCACAGCATGGGAACTTCGTCTGAAAAACCAGACCAGACGCTAGCCGCCATGTTGCATGGAGAGCGAGAAGTGTTGAGAATCATGTCGAAAGTGGTACAAAGTTTTTAACAGTAACCAACCAAAACTAACACTAAGGTGTACAAGATGCAATATTTAAAAGAAGTGCTTCATAAATCTGTTTCAATATCTTATAACAAGGTGATAGTTTTGGTATCTGGCTGGATTTAAAATTCCCGCTAATATTGTGACGCAAACTGGTGTTTGAAGCTCATTGGCTGAAGTCGGTACGATGCGCAAGAGCGCCCCCTGATTCGTATGTTTCTTTCCACAAAATCATGCATAGGTACCTGTCAACAAAATTTTGTTTCTTACATAGGCAACTGCCAGAAAAAAATACCATTTAAAATTTCATTCGTTCTAACCAATACAATTAGAATCACTAGAAATGTAAAAAAAATCAATTTCAAACTTAACTTTATAAATAAATGTGAAGAATATTTACGAAATACACATACAGTCAAACATTTAAATAAAAAATAATCAACTGCTTAGAAAGTATATAACTTAATTTGACCCTGATATACTATTTTATACACGGGGGTAGCTATTCTCCCGATTAACCTTGATTTCTATTATAGGCTTCGTTTTACATATTTCAAACAAGAATATTGGAACTTGGAAATATTGGAACAATAGAGAAGCTAATTCTTAAATAAGTTTTGATTTGCAGAATGAATAACCTCTGCAAAACAAAATCTTTTGAGGCAAGAAGAGAAAAGGCAATATTTACTAAACTTCTACTGATGAAAGACAATACATTATTAGTGTTTCTTTATTCTGTAGTTTTCTTTGACAACCTCTCCCTTCATAGTACAGTTCAGTGCAGAGTGGTTCAGTGGCCGTAGGGCCTACTTGGCTTTTTTCCATTGAGTATTGGTTAATGACAATCGTCATGCAAGGGAATATTGTTTATATTTGCCGCCATATTTGCGATCTGTTCCTTTGCTTTTTATAATATTAGTTTTCAATTCAATTAATTTTCCTTACTATTCCTTATAGAATACTGTTTCTCCAGAATGCGTTGCTTTGACTGCAAAAAACATGAATTCAATTTACTGCAATAATTGCTGCGCTTCAGCCACTTTATATTTTATCTCGTTGCATTTAACTGAAGCGCCGTCTTGTTGCTGTAGCGCCATCTAGTGGAGTTACAACAAAATGAACAGCATAAAAACCTTCTCAGCGATAAAAGACTTAGATGTGCCAACATTCATGGAGATTGGTCAAAAGGTATTGGAGTTTATCGATCTCGGATATACCAACATCCATTTTTATATGTGTATAGTCTACTCAAGTTATAGTGAACTTGAGTCACTGATCCCGTTTTACGTACATTGCGGATAAGCATAATAAGATTCGGTTGTAGTGAACTTGAACCTTGGCTACAGTGAACGTAGGAAATACGAAGTGCTGGAAATTAATTCCCTCCTGAAAAATAATCGCCTCAGTGCCACAAATTCCAACATCAAATGGTCCAGTCAGGCGTATATTTATATAAGTTCAGTATTTTTGTCTTCTGTTTCAGCTTCAACAGTACCCATTACACTCAGCGCATCGTGCCGTAATTTTTACTTCGGTAACGCTATTTAATTATCATTCATTAAGAATATATTTTGTGTTCCGTAATGCCTACGGTGTTTTCTCAAGACATTCAAGTCATTACTAGTAAGAACGTTTGTTTAGCTAATTAATTTGCTATATTACAATTATTTAATCTAATGATATGCTTCTTAAATCAAGTCATGCTTTCTGAATTACCCTGAATGATAGCAAATTCGCTGGAATATCGTGTACTTTATTTCAGAAATATACAGTGTGTATGATCACTACCAAAACCATACTGGTCCTTCGAGAAGCTATTGTTGGTAAGTAGTCGTGCTGACAGCTATGATATGGCATCCACTTTAAACCAGACTATTGCTTACATTTGCTATCTCTTCCAACTTTCTTTTGCTGAAATTTTGCGTCCTCGGTCGGCTTCTCTGTAATTCTACAATTTCTTTCTTTAAGGATCAACAATAGTCCGTCATCGTCACTTCATGTGCCATCTGCCCTGAAAATGTTTTCCCATCTCTTTCAGATCTTGATGGAACTTCTTTCCACGTTCATGACAAGTGCCACAGATTATCGGAGAAGAAATCAAGGTGGTTTTGGAGAAAATGAAGTTTGATGCTGATGTTACATCCTAAATTCTTCATTGAAATTATCATTTAGTTCATCACAGTTTTTAAATCTTTTTTATTTCCTAAAAAAATCACAGAGACAGTTTTCTAATCTGACCAGGCCAGTCTTTCTTCATCACTCAATAAAGTTTCAAAGTGTTCATCTGTCATCAGATTTCTAATTTGAGGTCCCACAAAGATGCCTTCTTTAAGCTTGGCCTCTGTCAGAAAAGGTAATTTTGAACAAATATATTTAAAGCACTTTCCATTCTTATTCAGAGCCGAGGCAAACAGTTTCATTATACCAAGCTTGATATGGAGTGGTGGCAAAATAATATTTTCACGATTAACCAAATTTCTTATGACATTTTTATCTCCGGGATTCAAGTATTTCTGATTGACCAATACCTTTTGACCCAGTGTAATTTACGAGCCCTGCTTTCTTAATTACATAGAAAGCTGGGGAACGTAATAAATCCTGATTAAAGTCCGAACAATATTCCAAAAACTTTCAAGTCTCCGCAAACAACCCATTGGTGGACTTTATAATTATTTTTTAAAGAGATCTTGCATATTTCCGTATGCATTCTTTGAATCAACAGAATAGGCTTCTGGCACTGAGGCTCATTGATTTCCATTACGAAGCAGAACATCATTGAGGCTGCGTTTCGAAGAATCTATAAACAACCTCCATTGATCACTGACATTTCTCATTGCAAATTTTGAAAGTACATCATTAATGTTGCAGTATACCAACTGACTCTCTTTCGAGAAATAATCAGGGAAATCTTCTCTTTCGATACCAGTAAAACGTTGTGTCTGAAACGAGAATATTTTTCACATCCAACCGTGAGCCTAAAACCTGCGCCGATTCCTTTGAGAAGCCAAGATATCACATTAAATCATTACGTTCTTGTTGATTAAACAAGTGGGACCTTCTTCCTTCTTTGGGGAAATCAGAATCGTTCATTTCACTAGTATATTATTTTGAATCATCTGAAGATGGTGTAGATGGTAAATCATGTGGTGGGTTTGGTATAGAAATGTCAGAACAATATGGTACGGGCCTCATGGCTGGCGGAATATTCGGGTATACTATTTCTTTCAGACTTTTCTTATTATTTCTTATATTCCGTACATTTTCACCAGTCAAAAGTAACAGTCGTTTTCATGATTCTTCTGTTATCTCCACACCATTGGAATAACAAAAGATAACGATTTCGACTTCCTTTGATATCATGTTTTCAAACCTACATATGTGACACACATTAAGTCCAAGATTTTATTAAAGAATATTAACGGAGTCATTCCCATGTATGTCTATGTATGCATTCATATCACAAATTGGACAAGTTCTGGGTAGAACAATTAAAATCGGATCCTCCTGTCAAATGCTTTTAATTACTGCACAACAGGCGTTACGGCACTGACACAACATTCAAACAGAGCTAGTAACTTTTTAACAAAAATGAGCATTTTCTAAAGACTGAGGTGAACCCAACGACAGTTACATTAATTTTTCTAAGTTTAATATTTGCAATTAAGAATTGGAGGAAGTGACTTCATGGTTTTAACAAAAGTATTACACGATTTGTTTTTCGAAATTTAATAACCACCACCAGTTTTCCTTGGGGATAGGATTATAAATGGGAAGGAAAGTTCGCGCGCGTTCCATGGCCCATCTATTAAGTATTGATCCGGCATTCATCGGAGAAACCACGGAAAATACCGATTAGAGCAGCGAACCATTGGAATTATTTTTCAGCCAACGGCTAAATTCGATTCTTGCTATCGAGCTAGTTTAAAAATTCTGCCACCGTCAGGAATCGAACCTTAGGACCTCCCGGTCAAATGCACTGGAGTGACATCAATTTGTTGCTCTGAGCCTCCTACGCCGGTTAATTGGCCGAAAATACTTCATCCACCGCGCGTTGTCGTTACAGTTCAGTTTAGCTGATTATTGTTCGAATAATATTTGCTACTTGACACCTAGAAGCTGCCTGGGAAGATGTAGTTCCGTTATCCAATCAGAGGCTTCAAATTCGTCTGACGTCACTTAATTTTATGAATTTCGCGTGTACATGAAAGTCCACAAGCTTACTCAATTATTGACGATATTCAATGCATTGTTTATATTTGGAGAATTTGTTTTCATTTGATATTAGGTTTGTTGATTCAAAACGTACATTTAATGAGATCTTTATGTAAAGTTGGTCATTCTGGGTGGAAGTCCTTTTCTGTCTCTCACAGTGTATGCTTCTTTGAAGCCTCGCGGCAGCCAGGTAGCCAGCCGTCTGCGAGCGTTGTGAATATGTGTAGAAGATCTTTCATTATTGCAATATATACCATGGTAGTGAAGTTTTCGAAATAAAATAATTTTCTTTGTATAAAACATGCTCAAACAATAGTGCTTGTTGCTAAGTGCTGGAGTGCGATGATCGTATTTTCAAAACCATGTTCTTTTTTATTTTATAAAAATTATATTACCGTCAATTGTCTCAATGCATAACTAATACAAATATTTGAGTGCCCACTGCAAATCTAAACCAGAACTACGTGCGCGGGAGGTGAACACCGCCGTCGTGACCTGGTTCGAGAGGTGCATGAAGGAATATAGCATAGTGCGATTTTTATAGCGTTGCGCGTTAAAGCCCGTCTTCATGGTGGCATTATGTCACTGCATTTCGCGTCTTTTCGGCCGTGCCGCTAGATGTCGCATGATCGCGACCGTATCAAGCAGTACTACTTACTAAAAGTATATAGTATATATTCCTCCGTGGCAGAGATGCATTGAACCAGGGCGGCAAAAAATTAAAATACTTATTTAAAATTTTGAATGAAACAAAACAAAATTTGTAATACATGTCAAAGAGCAATTCACTTTTAGCCATGTGAGTTAGTAAAATACGTATGAATCATAAGTTTCAATTATCACCGGTCACGTGAAATAAAACCGTTTATAAGTCGGAATTGTTTTCACGATCGATGATTGTTTATGGTGATCATCACAGAACACTAAAAGATCATCGCTAGATATACATTGCTTAACATGCCCTTTTTAAAGTATTAATTACGGTGTAAGATATATTTCTTACAACGTGGTATACACCGAAATATGAGACGTTATTCTATGCCCTAAGACCGTAAAAGTTGTCCTTTTAACATTTGCTCTCATGGTGACTTGGCGGACCCGACCAGAAATTTTAAAATTGTGAGAAAACTAGCTGTTGAAAATGTTTTTAAAAACTATTTCTTAGGTAGAAGTAGAACGAATCAATGTGCAAACATCACGAAGAATTAATGTGCGTAATTTGAAGCACATCTACCGTTTCAATCGCGAAAATTCTGCAAAATCACAGGTAGCCCAGAAGCGGCTCTTGCGCGTCGTATTCGATCTCAACCAATGAGCTTCAAACACCAGTTTGCGTCACAATATTAGCGAGAATTTTAAATGCAGCCAGATACCAAAATGACCACCTCGTTACAAGACATTGAAACAGATTTATGAAGCATTTCCTTTAAATATTGTATCTTGTACATCTTCATTGTATTATTTTTGGTCGGTTAACGTTGAAAATTGTCACTTTGTACCACTTTCAAAATGATTCTCAACATTTCTCGCTCTCCATGCAACATGGCGGCCACCGTCTGATCCGGTCTTCAAAGTCCCCGTGCTGTAGTCACGTGGATCTTCACGCAAACTGGTGATGCGCAGAGCCAGCTGAAGTCTGTGCACCGGAGGAACCCATCCATACATTTCCACCATGAGTTAGCCCAAAGGAGACTTCATACGCTAGAGAATGATGGTAACGCGCAATTCGGCAACAGCGTGCCGCTTCATTGAAATCGAGCGACAAGTTCTTATACTTCGGTGTTTATAACGTGGCACGTCAGAGCCTGTCTTCACGGTGACATGCAACACCGCCTCTACTCAGAAGGCCTCGGAACCAACTTGAAAGAGGCGCGTGACGTCATCATACTTAGGCCATCTCCTACCATCTTTTTTATTTCATGACCATTTCAGTGGCCGTCTGCGACCATATTTCAATCAGCTTTTGCGATGCGAAGACCACATTGTGTTCGGGGTTCTCAATTGGTTATATCCTTTAAAGCTTTGTGACAATTTTACTTAGACGAACATGCCTTTCAAGAATAGTGTGCCGTTGTGTCATGGTAATAACTTGAATGGTCGATATATTTGTTTTCGGATGTCCAAAAGATGAATCTTTAAACGGGAAGTGGTTGCCAATGATACAACGATTTTACCCCAACTAGCAGTTTTAAAGTACTTTTAATTGCTTTTGAAATCTTGATGCATTATTGAAATAATTATCTCTAGTGTTGTACGCGTGTAGGCTGTGTATAGGCAATTATATAGGATAGGAATGAATATCGACACATGCAAGCAGTTTCCTACAAAATATAACCAACAAAAAGATGATAATGTAACGATCACTCTATACGCCCGTTTTGTTTTGGTGGGATTTGCTCGGTTCAGATGTTTAAAATTTGTCATTTTTAAAAATACTTAAGTAATTCATTACTAATTTTATGTCTACAATTTGCGTACTGACTTCAGTTAATAACAAATTCTAATATATCGCATTTGCCTATGTGTGCGAGTTCTATTTCCATCCTGAAGACATTATTCAAGTTCTGGAATATTTCGATGAGGTATATTACAAGATGATACCAGCAAAATTGTCTTTACCAAGGCTAAGAGATGATGATGATGATGATGATGATGATGATGATAATAATAATAATAATAATAATAATAATAATAATAATAATAATAATAATAATAATAATAATAATAATAATAATAATAGTCTTTATTAGTGGCGAGGCTCAGGCCATTAGGCCTGCTCTTCCGCCTAACCACATGAAATATTTACATTATTTCTTATACTGTGAAGAAGATCGAGGAGGGCAGGAACTTTAGATTTACTTCGGGGAAAGCAAACTAGGGACCATCCCGGCATACGCCTTAAGTGATTGAGTAAACCCAGAAAACCTCAATCAGGATGGCGGCTGTACGAACAATATTTCCAACGCACGCAGCATACTAATTTTCTGAAGCCCCTAGAGAGCGAGAAGAGAATTTTCTCAATTGGAAGCTGCAATCGCTGTAAGTGCAAACATAGCCTTGTTTTGAAAACACATCAATTTTGGTGATTTAATGATTTTTATACATTTCATTATCATTTAATAAAATGTTTCTCTTCACTTTTATTCTAATATTAAGTAAACATTTGACATTCAAGGGCTTGACAATTTTAAAAATTTAAATTTTACTATTAATTTTCTGAAATGCTCTTGTAATTTATTTTAATTTTAAGTCTGTGCAAAAATAAACATTTGGTGTTTTTCATTTACCACGGTTAATAAATTTGGATTTTGAATAACAATTACATTAATTTAATAGTACCCAGTATATAATGTATTCAATTATTTTTAATTTAATCATGTTAATAAAAAATACGTGAAAAAAATGGAGTTTAGTTTTTCTTTCTCACAACGGTGCCTTTTCTACTAAAGATGTTGAAGATTTCCAGAGTAATTTGTAGAGAATCCGTAAGTAATTTGTTCTTCTCAATCGTTTACGAAAACACCATCTTGTTTCGAATGAATAACGGGTGAACCTACGTGTTTTACCTGAAATCAGAAGTAATGTAGTTTTAAAAAAATTCAATTATCGTGTGTGTTTTTATCAATTGATGTGTTAGTTGTTGAAGATTTAGAAGTATGGACCTAAAATTTATTTACATTCAGTTTCTTCTGATAGGTAGAGCAAGGTTTTTTTATCAACCGAAACATGTTTTAGTTTAATTACGAATGGCAAATTTTCCTCACAGCGTATTAAATATGTTTAATAATAATGAATGACATTTTCTTTGGTATTATACTTATATTTCTTTGTATTGAACGTGTCCAATGTCCAGAATGTCCATGTAACGCAGGCAAACGCCGAAATAGCAATCGGCCTAAATGTGATGACGTCATTGGCTTGTTCCGAGGCACGGCCGTCTCTAGTAACGCTCTGCTAGAGACGGCCGTGAACTCGAGCAGCACCCTCTCCACACAGGCCTCGGCGCTACGTCATTTCCGGACTGACTACGTCACAACTAGTAGGTATATTGAAAATTTTCTGTAAGGGGCTTCGGGTATTCTTGCGAAACTGATTCTCCCTCTCAGTATCGTGGTGTTCGTTAGTTTCGTTGCGCTTAGGTTCGCGAAGCCGTGTTTTTGTGTGAAACAGAGTTTCGAAAATGGTTTTTTCGTGTTGTGTTCCAAATTGTAAGGGAAATTATCCAACGGGACCGAAAGTGCAAGTGTTTTCGCTCCCGTGTGAAATTAAGAATGCAGAATTGAGAAGGAAATGGCTCAGCGCTGTGCCGCGTGATTTCACACCTTCCAAATATACAAAGGTAAGCATCTTTTAGTGTTATTAAACATATTATAGAATTATTATGTACATCCAAATATTTCTTTTTTCGTTATATTTATGATAGATGCACGTTTTATACACATTTTTCTCAACTACTAAAAGTGAGGTTAAGTGTATGGTTCGTTACAGGAATTAGTGTTGCGAAGTGAGAAACCGATTCGTGTATTTTAGAAATGAATAAAATTGTAGTCAATAAATATGAATTTATAAACTTTCTTAATACTCACATGATATTTTTTTTTCTGCATTTAATATTTCCTCAAATGAAAATAGTTCTGTCGTGCGAGTAGCTCTATAGTAAAGAACTGAAATATTTTTACTCTTGCGACTTATAAATTTAGAATGTTAGTTTCATAGATAATGAAATGTTGTAGGTGGCTAATGTAAGATGTCCATATTAATATGGACAAGTGAATAAAGAGAGATCTTCATACACTATAGTAACTTTTTAACAAACATCTTCTTTATTGTTCATAGCATGTGTGAAGCATATTAAGCAACTAACAGAAGTAATCCTGATCCAAGAATTTATGTATAGATATACTGACCCTACTCTCTGCTTGTTTTATTTACAGGTGTGTGAACTGCACTTCACAGAAGGCGATATAATAAAGGTCGCTGAATGCTACGACGAGAAGACAGGCAAGAAATTGTCTGTGCCTCTTACTAGGCCACGTTAATGCAGTCATCTGTTGAATATGATTACTAAGTAGAATGTTTTAGTTTTAGACAATGTTTCCTGCAATAAATTTCTATTTACAAAATAGTGTTTATGTGTATGTATCTAGTACAGTGTGTATATATAATAAAATATGTTAATTGCCTCAAAATGTAATGAATTTAATCACATGTTGTGTGGTAAGTAATATTTTTATTAAAACTTTTGATAAAAATGCTCTTTTTTTTCCTTTTCAAATTTCCTGTTCCTGCTTGACATCTGAATTCTTCCATCTATTAAGTTGTATCAAGCAAACTTAACGAATAGTCTACTTAAATTTTAATACTAGTCTTGCGACTAATCTTAAATAAATAAAATCAAGATGCTTTATAGTACTTTGAATTTAGAGAAAGAAAATTAAATATTTTCACTGCATTTACATTTTTCAAACTTTATTAGCAATGTTTTTTAATGTATTTTGTTCTCACCAGACTAAAGGATTCAAATAATGAATTAAATATGTTACATATACATGTATTTATAAAAAGGACTTTAAAAATGTGAGCTTTAATATTGTTGCTTTATTTTATTCAATATAACAATCGTGGTTGTACAAAGGAGCAGGATGAAAGAAAATATTTGATTTCATACAAAAGATCTTATAAATATTGTTAACTAATACTTTAATGAGTTCATAAATTTATTTAATTTTATTTCAGTGTTTTTCTTACTTTGTGAGAATATTTTAGTTTGAAATCAATTTTGTGATTATAATTAAATATTTTTGTCAATGAATTTTTCCTATTTGGATGATTAAAATTTTGTTTTGCATGTTTATTAACTTATAATTTTAATTTTCTTCCAGTTTGTCCTAAATAGGTCTAAGGACAATCTGTATGAATTCAAAGCCACAAACGACATTTTCTAGTTCCATTCTTCCAATTTTATCTTTTGTGTTAATTAAATGGTTTTTGTTGGAAGGTATATTGTATATTTAATTTTATATTATTGACAAAACAATATTTACTCATATTTGTAATGCCAGAATTGTATAATAATAATAATAACAATAATAATAATAATAATTACAGTAGGGAAGATATTTTTTACATTTTATTTACAGTAATGCTTTGTTCATTATATTTTCTGTGTATTAAATTAAAAAACAATCTCATGAAAAAAAGTTGACTAGTAAACCTTCTATTGGTGTGCAATCAACTTCATATATTTTATTATTAAATTTAAAGGTTATATAATTTAAACTATGTCTAGAAGTAATCAGCATTTCTAATTTTGGAATTTATTTAATTCTTGAATTTTATTTGAATAAGATATCCATGGCTTGTAAATAGGAAATGAGTGGAAACATGGCCATGTCTAGTGATGTAAGAATGTAGACATTTGTTTAATTCTTGAATATCATTAATAAATTCTAAATTTTTTCATGAGTATTATTATAACTTCAATATTTACTTTTATAACTACGGTAATTATTAATATTGGGAATAGTAAATTTAAAACCCAGGCACGATTGTACGCCGTTCGGCGTGTGACCTTGCGTGTTCTCTTAGGTAAAACAGCGCTTGCCTTCTAGAGGTGACGTCACGACAGAGCGCCGAGGCCTTAGTGGAGAGGGTGCTGGTCCGAGGCCTTCTGTAGAGGCGGTGTCGGATCAAGCAGTGCTTGATACAGTCGCGATCATGTGACATTAGTGGCACGACCGAGAATGATACGAAATGCAGTGGCATGTCTGCGTGAAGACAGACCATGACGCGCCACGTTATAAAAAGCGAAGTATAGTAAGAGTTCTTACACTTTCGGTCTACTGGGTGCAATGAAAAGATCCTCACTCCTGGAAAACCTTACCTTGACATTAACCAGATTTCCAGCAAAGTTTAAACTTGATGAATAGATTGGTCTCTATGCTCGGAATGAAACGCTCAACGCAATAAATATGCCAAATACTACATACTTCGAGCAAATCTTTGATCTTGTGAGATTACAGATTGATTTTACATTCAGAGCAGCATTATTATTTTGCATTGCATACTTCGGGTTCTGTAACATAGCGCGTGAGGTCCTGTCTGCACGATGGAATATGGCCCCGCTTTTCGCGTCTTTCTCGGTCGCACCGCTAGATGTCGCTTAATCTGGAGCACTGCTTGATACGGTCGTGATCATGCGACATCTAGCGGCACGCCCGAGAAAGACGCAATAATCCGTGCCATATTCCATCACGCGTCATGTTATACAAACCGAAGTTACTGTAGTGCGCTCTTATTACGATTTTTTTTCTTGCTACTGTTGTGATCTGATGATATTTCTTATGCAAACAATCACATGACCTCGTGCCTGCCGCACGAGTGGCATCGCTCTATCTTCACCCCATTTGTCAAGTAGAGAGAAATATTATTGATCAAGTAGAGAGAAATATTATTCTGACAATAGATAGCGCAGCGAAAACCACCAAAACATAAAAAAAGCACCAAACTAAAAAATGATTAGTTCATGTTTAAAATATTGAGGTATGGGAACAAATACGAAAATATTATTAATTGTATATATATATATATATATATATATATATATATATATATATAACAACTATTTATACAATGATGTTCATATATACAACTTGTTTTGTTTTAAGTAGTTTCATACTGTGTACGCATCACGAAAGAGATGCCTTGGTCTCATCGTAATGACTGTTAAGAGATAAAGATAACTCTTTGTAAAAGCTTTCCTTAAATCGCTCGTGACGCATAGACTTTCGCCACTGTGGTGCGGGTTCGATTCCCGTCGAATCTCATGTGAAATTTGTTACACAAAACGAGTTTGGCTGCTTCACAAGGGCTAGTCCAACCCCTGTGAAGTGTCTTAAACCTATCCTTACTCCTTCCCAATTCTGGCCGCTGGGTAGTGTCGCAGGAACGCCTAGCAGGAGGCGCGTACGCGGAGATGCTACCTGGCGGTCCTCTTGACAACTGACTGCGACGTGACGTGACATAACTTAAAAGGTAATGGAGGATTACTCCCCAGCGCAAAGCGCTCAACGCTCTTACAGGGCTTGGAGACGCGTTGCATAAATTTATAGACGCAACAAATTTTAAAAAATCGACACAGTTGTTTTCATTACTTCTTTATTGATGTGATTCGTTCCTTTTCAACCAATGTGTTGCCCTCATCTTCCAATCTTTGGTTGTGACCAATAATCGCCCAATTTTAAATGAGGGTATTTATTCAAATGATTTTACACGCCTATACGTGTTATTACTACGCTTAGTTACATTTGAATAAATATATTTGTAATAATTAGGGAGTGGGTTTACAATGATTTTGCATATTTTTGTCAGTTGCTTCAAGGTATAACTAAGAAAATGTCGACATTTGGTTGCTATGTGTATTAATTATTTGTGCATATTTGATCTATTTTTCCTGTTGGTGTTATTCGTGTAATAATAGGAGTATATTTTGCATATTTCGTTAAAATAGAGACGTATCTCTAAAACATTTCTTGTTTTCGTAGAATCTATTTATTTGTGAGTGTTAATTGATTAGAAATAGCTTGTTAGTTTGCGTTTTTTTGTATAGATGATAAAATACTTTCGCAAATGTAGGATATTTCTTGATATATTATTTTAACCGAATAAAAAATGAAACAAGACATACAATGTACTTCACTAAGGTGCATATTTACTTCAATTATTTCTCTTTTCTCAATTATTGGGTCAGCATCTATCTACTAAATTATAACGCATTGTTTCAGAATTTTTACTGACAACACAACTATGTTTGTCTTCATTTATTTTAATCTCCAAAATTATTTCTCCCTCTTGCTTTTCAAACACATTGAATAACTAACATATGACCATCATCGTTACCCTCCGAAAACACATACATAAGCAAATGCCCTTGACGTAACACAAAAATCAACAAATAAAAAAAAAAAAAAAAAGAAAAAACAACATATCATTCACACTGAACTTAAAATCGCAAATCTCATTCAGATTGAATGCGCATTCTGTATACTCTTCATGAATTTACTTATATGCTAATTAACAGCACTTGATCTTCTACAGAATGCGTCACCGTTGTTAAAACAATCCATGTAATTCACTTCCTTTTTGCTGGATCGTCGCCGCGACAGACCAGCACCCTCTGTGTGGAGATGGTGCTGGACAGACAGTGTAATTCACGTTCGTGGTCTATCTTCAGAGAATCGCACACTCCATCGGTGCAATCGCCACTACGTATCACTTGGCACCATCTTCAGCTGCCACACAATCCGCGAAACTTGCGTGATTCATCACAACATAAACATCGCACATTTACACTTGGCATCTAGTTACCGTTAATTATTTAAAATTCTATTGCGCGAATACTTTGCGTCATTATTTAAACAAAAGAATAAAAAAAGTAATTTAATCTGCAATAGTTCCAAAATTACTTTCTATCGCGATTTAACTGAACCCCTGGCTCGATTTTGACAATTCTTGTTTCAAATGATTCCTAAAATTGCACTTTAATAATTGTTTATGTCCGGTTTGCTTCTCCTTCGCGCATTTAATTAATTTAAAAGAATTGTTCGTTCGCGTTACTGCCGTTAACTGTTTCTTGGGTTTAAATTTTATTATCCTAATGAAAAAAAAAAACTTTTTAGAACGTAAAAATCTTCTCCCTAGTAATAATCATAGGAAACTACTTTTTAGTTTTGTGATAATTAATAGATATTTTTTAAAAATTAACATTTTAAAAAACTTATAGAAAATCCCCAACTAAAAATTGTTCCCTAAAACATCTACACTGGAGACCAAAAATCCCTAATCCCTGGGAACATTGGTGCGAATTCGAGACCGTCTAGAAACCCTGGGATCTAACGGCGCTTAACCACTGGCCGAAGGGACAAAAGGCATGACTGCGACGTGTCGAGACTTGACAATGAAAATAACGGAGGATAACTTCAAGGCTGTCGCTCAGGGCCCAATAACGGATTCAAAGAAAGACAACAACAACAACAACAACAAAATCTAACGGCGCCGAGCTCCTGGTTGAAAGGCACTGACTGCCAGCGACGAGACATTACAAAAATGAAACTTAATGATGGATTATTCTTACTATTTATAGGCGCACGTTTTCTTGAGCGCCAGAATACCTACACCCACTCCTTTGCCACCATTAGTTGAATTAAAAATGAGTGATAGCAACGAGCATTGTGGACAAAATCTGATAACCAGAAACGTTCGCTCCCATGTAATAGAAACTATTTTGCATCAAAAAACGAACTACAAATTTGATATAAAATTCTTTGTCAAAATAACCAAACTCCCCACTCCTCGCGCAACGAGCGAAGCGAGGGCTCAAGAAAACGCGCGCGGATACGCGCTAAATATCCAACAAGGGTGTGGAGAAACGTTAGTCAACAAGTGCGCAACAACTTTTTTAAACTACAGGTGCTGCAGAATGTCACATACTTTCTCGTTGTAAAGTTTTCTAATTTCCTTGGTGTTGACTGATACAGTACAGTCTTGCCGTTTCTTCTTGCCAGCTGCCATCTATCGCCCTTCAAAGTACATTTTTTTCTTTTTTTTTTTTTGAAAT
Organism: Teleogryllus occipitalis; assembly: GCA_011170035.1. NCBI lineage: Eukaryota > Metazoa > Arthropoda > Insecta > Orthoptera > Gryllidae > Teleogryllus > Teleogryllus occipitalis. Next base: position 182,669 of record BLKR01002213.1, read on the forward strand.
TTTCTCAACCTTCCGGTTTCCAAATAGTAGAACCGGAATATTATTTTTAAAATATTAAAGAAGACTAAAACCATGTCCTAAATAGCAATTTTCATTGAAATATTTGGAGCCGTCTTCAAGAATACGGCGGTAAGCGGTACTATAAGTGCGAAATTTGAAGCTCTTTTTCACAGGAATCTATAATTTTCGAAAAACTTCATTTGAAGCAATTTGAACTCACAAATTCAATAATGTATACAAATGCCTTAAAATGTGCATATTAATGGCGTGAGAGATATTTTAAAAAAATAGATTTGTGTAATTTTTGAAAAAAAAATGAACTGTATGTCATGTTAAATAGTGCCATAATCAATATCCGTTTTAAAGGTCTGAAGAATAAATATGGAGCGATTTTTGAGAAAACGGCGCTTGAGTGTTTTTGAAAATGCGGAATTTTGGGATCATTTTCACAGTAAACTGTCGAGTTTTCGAGAAACTTTATTTGACCTTATTTAAAGCACATGTTCCCATAAATACACCAACGTGAAGAAATTGCCTCTAATGTAAATATTACCGACGTGAGAGGAAAGTCACAAAAATTAAATTTTTGTAATTTTTGATAAAACAAAAGTATAGAGCAATATGGCGTTTATGTCATCTTATACAGTGCATTTAGCACTATCCCTACAAAAAAAATAAAGAAAAAAATTGGAACGGTTTTTGAGGAAATCTTCTTTTAATAATTTTTTAAAATTGCAAATATTGCACGCAAAATTGCGTGAAAATTAATTTTTTTAAAAAAATCTACATGACCTTATTAATAGAACTGATTATGAGCAATTACATTTCATTTGAAGAAAAAATCATTATCTTTAATTGTGTTGTTTTAGGAAAACGACGAAAATTAAAACTTTCGCTTTTTTCGAAATTTCAGAGTTAACCGCGAAAATCGGACCAATACCACCTTTATAAGTGTATTTTACTCTGTAGAGTATTCTTACAAGAAATATAAAGAAAACAATTTTCTTACAAGAAATTTAAAGAAAAAATCGGAGCCGTTTTTGAGAAAATTCTGAAAATGTCCAGGGGGGCTTCATGTAAAGTACCCCCAAATTTTAAAGAATGTTTTTCAAAATTTGAAAGTTTCAACTAGAGCCAGATGGACGGGGGATTCTTCAATTTGGAAAAGATTGTGTGTGGTTTAGACGCTTGTAGTGTTGACGGACGGACGTTTTGAAAATAACCCGTGTATTTTCGTTGAACTCTCGAAATCGATTTTCCGAAACATTACATAGCTTTCTCAATACTACGTATATTAATCCTGTATATACGTATGTATACGAGAAAGTAAAAGGGATGGATTTCTGCCTTGAAGCGAAACAAATTAGATGATTATTTCAAATTAATAGTGGCCTTATACATGTACATCATCATCGTAATTCGCAATTCAAACCTTTTCCTGTCATTCTCACATGTTTCATCTCCAAACGTGTAGATTTTCCCAATTTTTCTATTAATATCAACAACCTCCTAAAAAGGACATAACTCTCACAATAAACTCTCATTTACAGGCATTGCCTGAACGCGTTGAACAAACACGGTATGTAGGTATGATCCACTAACATTTTGTGGATCTTCAAGACTTTGGGTAGAGGCTTTGACGTGACATTAGGTCATTGTTACACCTCCTGCCGTATAAAATGAATCTTTTTAACAGTTGAAAGCACATTTCTGAGACCATAAGCTCTGCAGAGAACGTTTGCGGATTAATTAAAAAGATTCATTTTATAAAGCAGGTGTAACAATGACCTTTGTCATTGGCCACAATAAAAATATCGAAGTATAAGCCAAAGTATATTGATCCAAATGATTCATTCATTTCATTTTATTAAAAAGAAGCACTTTAACATCATCGCTAAGGTCACGATAATATTTACTTCGAACCATTTTGAAAAGGAAAGGAAGTGACTTGGTATTTGTCTGATACAGTAGTGCTTCTTTTAATCAAATTTGTGAACGAGATACGCAGTCAGAATCTAAATAAATCGAAAGAAAGCAACTATCGTTGTAAATAACAAATGAAATAAGGAAACAACCTCGGCAACCGCATAATTCAGCCAAAAACTTACGAATTCTCTAGGAAACGCTTACTTGCAACACCAGAGCTTGCCACCCAATGTTTCCCGCCAAACGTTGTGACGTCATCTGGTCATCTCTAGTCGACAAAAGTTTTCTTACTTTCTATAGCGCGAAATTTTTTTCAGTTCATAATTTAATGACAGGAAAAATACACCTAAAACTCGTTTTTCACTGCAAATTATAGGAGACTTACTATACCTCTGCCAACACGGTCGAGATCACTGAAGTCAGACATCATATTAATTTGGCGCGGTCATTCAAAAGTTTTTTTTTAATGCGTTTGAATAATGTTTTAATTTTATCGCGTGACAATGCAACTACAGTTGTCGCTGCCGCCATCCGTTCGCTATCACCGTGATGAAGATAAAGTAATTGAGATTCAGATATCTATTTACTATATTTTGAGATATTTTAATTTTAAAATATTGTAACATTTTCCCATGAAAATTCAGCCATCCTAGGTAGCTGCGTGAGCGTAAATCTGCTTCTGGTAATGGCCATTAACAACTATTTGTGGATTTTAGAAAGGGTGTTTGTTTGTGGGGGACTGGTGAGTTCAAATTATCTGACTATTGTGAAGACTCCCGCGCAATTCTGTCGATTTACCATCTGAATTTGCACGATGGTTGGGTTGTGGCTGGCGGTAGGCAGTTGGGTGGCTTATAAGAACTTATTGGAAGTAAGTACACCAATCTTATGTCGAGATTGAAACTTCTGTGTATTTGCTGACTATGTACGAAAGAGCTGTCGTTGAAGAATGTTGATGTCATTGCTGTTCTATGTGTTTTTTAGCCTGTAACTCCCGAATGCAAGTCAAGTTAACCCCGTCAAAGCACATTATTTTATCGTGTGCTATTATTAGTAACTGATAAAAAGTTATCATGAAAAGCCATTTTGTCTCAGGTATTTATCTAAGAGAAAAGGATAATATTTTATGTCGCTCTCCCCTTTTATTTGCATTCCATTCATTTATAAAAATTCATTTATATTTCCTGCCAACTAGGGGATGTAAAAGAGGCAACGCCGCGATTACTCCTCGCAAACTGTTAAAATATTTCACCCGGAAAATTTTTACAAGTTTGGGAAATCATTTTGTAAAGCATACACAGATAAGATTTTACAATGACTTAATCATTCTATCAGTCATTATTCTATATTGAATATCATGGTTGGAACTAAACCGTGATTGGAACTCTTGGGAAAGAAACCAGTTCCAGGGAACTCAGAGAGTATACTCTGAGCGTCACCCACTAAAGTCTATAAGTGCTTAAAAATTAAAATCAGCAGTATATTTACATAAAATAGAAGTGGTTTTTCGTATTTCAGAAAACTATAATCATTAATAACTGGAACTGCTAAGTCTCATAAGTAAAAATTTCCCTTTTTGTATTATTAACTTATCGTACTTCATAGTTTTTATTCAATGTAACCAAAAGATCTTTAAAAACCATACTACCCTTATTTCCATTTACACAGTACTAAAAATTTCCACCACCAAGTGTACCAGGATTTTGAGAAGTTGGTATTAATACCAGGAATAGTTTCCGGCAACACTGTAAATGTGCCGCCTGGTGCCGCCTTTGCGCTTTCGACAGGTCCAGGTTGTTTGGAGGTTAGATTCAATTAGATTGTTTCAGAATTTTCTTTTGATATCTCGTAATCAGTGATTTTTAAGACGACTGAGTAAGCTAATCGCGAAGAACACTTTGTTGCTATTTCAGTTATAATTGTTTTATAATGTGTAATCGTGTAATGCATATTTGCAACCTGCTTAATGTTTCAGGAAAATATCTCAGAGTTTGTAAAGTAAATTGGCTTTTATTGACACTGACAAATAGGTGAAGAAGTAGTTAAGAAAGCGAAACTATGACTACATCATCCCACGTTTTGTTATACTAGTTATTTGTGTAAATTTTCAGTATTATACATAATAAAAATGGTAATGTGTGTGTATGCAGGATGTATGTATTATCTTGAACATACAAACTTGTCTTAAAAGCTTAAAGTACTTTTCTTCTTGATTTCAGGAACAACATACAATGTCAGTGGCAAAAAGTGCTAAAACTGGATTTCCACAAATTATGTAAGTGTGTTTAGAAAAAGAAATGCATTAATTTGGGCTTGATGAGTCTTTGTACTTACAGTGGAAATATTTTCTTTCAGTAAATTCTCAGGTCATGATGATGAAAATTGCAAGGAAGTTGTGAGCCATGATGTTAAATTGGTTCCCAGTTCTGGAGAGCATGAATCAGGAAGTTCAAAGGTCAAGCTGAGAAATATTGTAGACTTCAGCTGGGAACATCGCTTTTATACAGGGCAGTTGCTTGCTGTTCATATGGGTGGAAAGTATGTGGCATACGGCATTAAATGTAAGTATTAGAGCTCTCAACAGTACATCATCAAAAAATCCTCATAGATCTTTTTGATACTGTTGTAATTCTTAATTTGATAGGTTTATGAACTCAAAATCATTACATATGCTTAATTGTCAAATAAAGTTTTTGCTATTGTGTAGCTGATTAGCCTATAAGTTGTAGGTCTAATTGCAGGATGTATGAAATATCAGAAACAAAAATTGTATGAATTTCATTTTATAAGATTTTGATGTTTGTACGTCATGTAAACAATAGTATTTTTCATAGTGCCTATAGCAGTAGTAAATTTACACTATATGTCAAGAAAGTGGATGTTTCCATGACTAGAGAGACAAGTTCCCATAGGAATTCAAAAAGCATAGTCTAGGAATCCCGTTATCAAGGAAAGTCACTTTTGCTGTGTGATATTTTATTTGTGACCTCAATTTTGTGTCGGATTGAACTAATTTATTTAACAATCACAAGAACAATTATGGATTTTTCCATTCAGGGAATACTATTTTGTTTTGTAATTGTTGACTGGCAATTGAATGTGAATTGACAAGGATATTACATATGTGTACTTTCATTTCTAGTACTTACAGTACTTTCGGTACATATCAAGACAGTAAAAAGGTGAACATTCATATCCAAATAACTGTGTAAGTTTGCATGACTTTCTGGATGGTTTTGAATAATTTTATGGTACTTGTGTGGATATAAGCTGATCTCTGCATCAGATTTTTCACATAGTTTCTAGTGATCCTTTGTGATTATTTCTTGTTTGGTGTCTGAGCGTGTACATTGTCTGTCCACAAACATAACTCAAAGATTGTAGTGTTTTCGACATTAAATGAAGTAGTATTATTCTGAATGTCTGAGCAAGGGAGAAAGATAAACTTATTGATACTAAATGTACAGTGTGGTGTACGAACCTAATAACTCAAATTTTGGTAGATAGCGAGGTGGGTATAGATTTGGCATGTAGTATCTAAACTCAAATATTTTCTTCTATATCTGTGAAAGTGAGGTTTCTGTTCAGAACTTTGCTTAGTGCATGAATTTGATAACTGTGTCAAACTTGATGGTAGGGGAAAGCTAATAAATCTGAAATGAATAACTCCTGATATTTAGAACTTCACTTAATAGACTGGCAGATACAAAGAAAGAAAGAAGTGAGAAAATGACATGTACCATTTTCTATTTGCTTTATTATTTTATGTAATTAAAGAATGTTTACAATACTACAGTTAAAATAATTTATTATTAAAATATTTGATATGCAACAGTCCACTGCTTGCACATTATAAAAATATCAAATTATCTTCAACAACTATGCACCTTCAATCTGGGAAGTCCTGGTTCTAAGGAATCTTGTGATCCATTGGAACACTTGTGATCCAAAGAAACTGCTGAAAGATCATTAGACAAGATATAATTTTATTTCAGTACTTGGCTTTTAGTATTAATTCTTTATGATTTAGCAGTTTACATACCAGAAAGATGGTATTACCCAGTGACATTTTATTTTGAGAAAAAAAGATGAAAATGTGAAATACATTCAGTTGAGGAAAGTAGAAAAAATAGATAATGATAATGCAGGACTTCATAAGAGAATGCTGAATGCTGAAATGGGAACCTGTGCAGTAGTGAAAGTTTCTGGAATAGGGTGGGGTTCCAACCAGCCAGAAAAGTACTGGGAATGGTTAATGAATTATTGGAATATTTCCATATTATTGGAATGGAATATTTCTTCAGTATTCCATTTACTATCTGTAGCTTATCTGAATCTTTTGACGGAAACATGGTCCACTATATAAGTTGCAGGGATTTTTCTGAGTTTGCTTCATGCAGTAATGGTTAAGTTTTTCTCCACACAAATTGATGTAAGTCACCCAGAAGTTTCTCCAGTTCATCCAGAAAGCGAACCTGTCTAATAGAAGTCTCTTATAAAGGATCTTCTTTTTATGGCAAAGATTTTAAAGTGGGATATATGCAAAGAGCTTAAAATATTAATATTTACAAGTCATAATAGTAATTTAAAATGGTCATGCGTTTGTTCAATCATCAATGTTCATTATTTGAAAGTATTTGCAATCCATAACATACAGTTTTGGAACTTTCTGCTCTTTTGAAGTGCTATTTTCCTATTTCTCTGAAAGTTGTAATGTTGTGTAGCTGATATAGTACTGTAGCATATAAAGACTCCTTCAAGTTTTCAATTCTGAAGAGACCAGAGAAAATGTTTAATATATGTGTGATTTCACATTATTTCATTGTTGGATGTTTTATCATCACCTTCACTTCCCTTTTTTTCCCTTCAATGTAAGCCTCCCCATTTTCCACACCTCTTTTGAAACACTGTGTAAATTTCCAATTATTTATAACACTTAGAATGATGACAGAAACAAAATTGTTTTCAGCCATCTTAATTACTCACATAATGTATTTTGATATGTTAAAGTTAAGAATCCATTTATGAGGTCAGATAAGATGGAATATTGCATTATATTGCGTATTTGCCTTTTAGTGGCAGTGTAAGTAACTTCAAATAATTAAATCAATATGACATGAATGATTTTTATCTTCTCCCAAAGTTAGTTTGTAGAATTATATCAGGTTTAAAATGATATTCGGTTATAAAAACTTTAATAACAAAATTACTTATTCATTGGCCACCTACTGTATGCCAATACATATTCAAATTTTTTATACTGACTTTGACAAGACTTTGCACCTCTAAAAAGGAAATCATCAATACTATAAAATGAAAACTGAATTAAAGATTAATCATGTAGTTTGTTTTTTGTAAATTCCAATTATTCAATTGCCAATAAATGGTAAATAATATTGGGTTAATAATGATGGTTAATAATGTAAATAAAAAGAAAGTTGTGTTGGTTGTCAGGTTTATGTTCTGAACAATTAATCTTCATGCACTGCTGGTTAATAGATATGTTGCATGTTCCTGTTTCTTGGTAGACTGGTGTCTAATCCTCCAAGTGTTCCTGACGTAACCATTCAAAAAAACACAATTTGAAATTCAGAGGAGTGAAATCTTTGCAGATTTAGTGTTTAGTTGAAGAACAACTAACAAAAGTTAAACTTGACTTACGAATTTCTAGCCTATTTTGATGATATAAATGTTTCTGTAAAAGTTGAACAAACAGATTTAAGGCGGTATATAAAATACCTACGCTAGGAAAGGAATATATTTCCAAAATTTTTTTATTGTACATACATCTGCAAAGATTTCACTCCTCTGAATTTCAAATTGTGTTTTTTCTGGTTCATACACTACACCCTGGATATGCTTTTGGGCCATGAATTTTGCTCTCGTACATAGGACCCATACATGGAATTTTCACTCTATGATATATAAAAATGTATTATTTGTGGCTCTCACACCCAACCAAGCTTATGAAATTGGACACTAAATGAAAAGGAAGGAGTGGAGAAGTGATAAATTACATTTTCAATTTTAAATGTAATGAATTCTGAGAGAAACTCGTGTAAATCAAACAGAAGCAATGCAGTTCACATCAGGAGTCCACATGTTTGCACAATAAATGCCAAAATTCTAGCCCAGAATTGTATTTACTAATGTCCTAATGATTCCTCCATCATTCTAGTGTTAATACCTTCTTTCATCTGATTTTGTGTTGATTGTTGTGTTATCCATCCATTTACAGCTGTAGGAAAAGGCAATGGGGTTGTGAGAATAGTCAATAGAGTCACCAATGAGCGCTCTCTGTTGAAAGGAATGCAAGGTATGATTCAAGATATTGCATTTGCTCATATACCTCAGGAAGTTGTATTAGCCTACGTCGATGAATTTGGAAGCCTCTTGGTGTATACAGTTCAGGAGTCAGAAAATAAGATACTGTATCCTTTTAATTTTTCATTATTGAACCTTCATGAATAATGATTCTAATGAATATTAGTTTGTTTCAAATATCGAATTACCATTTTCTTAATTTTGATAAATTTAAATTTAAAACTTCTTGATATTACTGTTATAATAATTATTGATTGTTGTTAATATGAAAATTTTCTTCCTCCTTGTTGGCTAAAAATTGTAGTAACATAGCAATGTAGAAATTATTATATGAAATGTAGTATGTAGATTGAAAATATGATAAAATTTTCCTATTTCTATTCACTGAAAATCACGGATGTTTAGTATGTTTACTCTTCTTATTGTGGGCTTGCCAGTGTTATGCTGACAGTAGTATAACAGGTGAAGAGAGCAGATCAATTAAGCGTTGTCAACTCTGTTCTTCTGTTTGGGAGAAGAACTGCACACTCCTTACTGTGTGTTGCAAATGTTTTTGTTTGGGTGTTAATATAGCTAAGATGATGGCTTACGTGATAATTTAGCTGAGGTATTTTTCCCCCACCAATTTAAACTATAGGAAAATCTGGAATCAAAATATCTAGATATTTATACTTGCCTTTCTTTTAATGCCATTTTGTTTGACTAAGACATGTTGTTTTGAAAAGCAGTGATATGACTCATTTGGTGGTTAAAGATGAGGGACACCTCTTTCAAAACTGTTTTCTGAATTGAATTGGCATTCATTTGTTACGTAGTTAAAAAATATAATAAATTTACTTTGTTTTGCACTTGTGTTTTTTAAACACTTTTGCAGAGACTGTAATATACTATTTTATTTTTGTATTTTCTAATTAATATTGCTTAACATCATATATGCCATTAAAATGTGACATTGATAGTATGTGTTTTCAACTATTTCCATGGAGTTGGCTTTGATGAAAGTGAAAGAGTTTGACTAAGGAGCTCTTCCTGATCGCAGAGAAAATTAGATCAGATTTTCTTGGCTGATTACTTAGGCAACAACTAAAATGTCAGAGCTACTGAAATTTGACTGACATTGTTAAGAAACCATAACTGAGGAGTGAATGGATACGGAGAGGATAGTGTGAAGAAGATGCATTTGATAGTGTTGACAGTCCTTCATATTCCTGATGATGTACATGAAAGAAAACTGGTGTAACTCAGCAAAGAAAGATCAGCTGCAAGAGGAAGAAATGAATCCAAATCTGCCAACAATGAAAGAACTAGAAACTACAAAAAATTTTCCAAGGGACAGAGAAGAATGGAACAGTATGGAAATACATATTGAATTTACAATGTTTAGGAAAAGATGCTTTTGCGCTGACCTGAATGGCTGAGGTAGCTAGAGCTATGCGAACTCAGCCCCTCAGTCTGAAGGGTTGCAGGTTCGAGTTTCGCCATGAGCATGGTTGTTTGTCTCTTTTATGTATGTATGTTGTAGTGGAAGGCTTTGAGTCTGCTGACCACAGACCAAGGAGCCTTCAAGTATGTCAGTTTCTAGTGTAAAGGTTAATTTGTCTCTCCTGAGGGACATAGTAGGTCCCCAGCGCGGATGATCGAAATTGGCTTCCCCAGAAGCTGGGAAAAGTTGGGGGTAAAAAGAGAGCTACATTTCTACACTCAATGATTAAAAAATCTTAGAGTTGATTCCTCAGTAATCAACATTGTAATTTCTATCGATAAACCAAATGTGTTAGTGTTAAGGAATATATTGGATATTCATTTTGGAATTTTACAAATGAGTATGTCTGTATCAGGGATTCCCAATGGAGTTGATATTGTCCCCTTAGCGGTTAATCAAATTTTGAAGTGGAGTCAGTGATAATCAAGGGGTCAATCAGAGGACCATAACTGAATATGTACCGGTGATTGATGAGATATAATGAAGATCTCATCGATTACAAAAAAATATTAAATGAACTTGATAATTAAATTGCTTTCAGATACAAAGCATCAAAACTGCATTGTACTTGTCCCCTGCAGTAAGGGGCCCTTAATTAGGACCCCATGGACTGATATCGGACAAGAATAAAATAAATTGCGCTTCATACTTATTTTCTCCATTGCATTTCATATCCTTACAAATTATATTCCTAATTTTATGTCTATTGAAGACAGGCTCTTGGCTACGCTTTTTAGGCTGCTTAGAAAATTCAACAAATTATAACTGTGTGTTAACAACAATACTGTTGTGGAAGAAAATACTTCCTGCAAAATGCACTAGAGAAATGTTATGGTCATTTAAAAAACTCTCAGCATTTTGTAATCATTGCTTAATAATGAAGATTAGAAATGCAGCTACTGAGAAGCAGAAGGATCTATTGAAAATATGGAAATTGATCTAAATGTTGAACTACAGAATAATTGTTACCTTGTATACATTTATGTGTAATTCTTTGTGTCTAGATTGTATATGCTGTATGTTATAGAGAATAACTGAAGGGAGTCAATAGAGCAAATCATTCTTTTGAAAGGGATCGATTAAAGAAAGAGGTTTGGAATCCCTGGACTACTTCATAATGTCAAAGGTATGAACGATAATAATTAATAGGATGAGAAAAGAAAATGGGATCATTCCTTGTGAAGTGAACTAGGGTGTCTTGTGCAACATCTATAATTTTGATGAAATTTTGCCCACCCTCTAAAAGACATTTTTATAAAGTTTGAAGGTGAAATAGTTTTTAAGATACAGGGAATTTCATTGGTCTGAAAAATCAGGGAATTTGTAGAAGAATCATTAAATCAGGAAAAATTCTGATAGCATTATAAAACTAGATATTATTTCTTAAAAACAGTAATACAGCGTTGTTCTTTTCTCCATTTTTATATGTTGAGAAAATATTGTTAATTTGCAGTACATTTGGGCAAAATCAGCGAGAGCTGACCTTTAGTGTCAGGGTGCCTTTAATGTTATGTTTTTTTAGTTTGAAATTATGAATTGGATCAGGCAAAAATAACTGGAGAAATGGGAATAGTTGGGAAAATTTGTTCCAGGAAATGAGTGGCCACTGTGAATAGCTTCCTTGATATTTGAAACCTGGCTCATAACATATCAACATCACATGGTTTTCTGATTGCATTATTTCAACCTCTTAGCTCTCACCATTACTTTGCAAACTAATTTGAAATTGATGATTTTAACAAGAAGCTACAAAATAGAGTATTTGCAGCCTTTGTTAACAGAAAAATACCTAATAGAAATTCTTTTAAACCCTTCTTTTTAGAAAGAGAAGATTTTGAAAATTCTAAAAAAGTTAATTTGATTATCCAGTGGAGGCGTACAATGCCCAAAATGTTAAAAAAAAATAGTGCAACAATGATGATTAAACATTAGATGTGTAGGCATTAAAAAATTGTCTTTTAGGCACTGAAAATTTCAAGAGTAAGGAGAATAAAGGCACTATCATAAGTTACATACACAATAAATTTTTTTAAAAATTTTTGTCTATTATTTTGTAAACTTAAATGCACAAAGTAAGCACATAGATTTTAATGTAAAGTTAGATTTACATATTTAGAACTCTTCTACATTGTATTCTTAATAGTTAGCATTGCAACATATTACTAGTAACTTGTCAAGGATCACAATTTCAACTTTACGATGATTGGGAGACAAAATCGGTTTGACTGCAGAGAAGGATCTCTCATCATCTATTGATGTGACTGACAGGTGTTTCAAAAGTCCAACATTAGCAATACTGAAACCTTCTGAGAATTTACATTTATTTCCACTTAAAATTTTGGTGCCCTCGGGGTATTGTCAATCATCCCATGTTCTCAGAACATGATGTAATTTATGAAATAGGGAAATAGAGAAAAATCTGTTGGTATACTTTTAGGAATTCTCTCTTATTTTAAAATACAAAGATGTGAATTTAAGGTTTTGTAATGAATAGTCACGTTAGACCATGGGCGATTATCTGGTATCTTAGCTTTGTATATAAAAGAAAGAAATAAAAGGCCAAAAAAAAAACAACCTACAAACAAACAACAATAATTCTTAAAAAAGGTAGTTTTGCAACTTAAAAAAAAAAGAAGCAGAAGTAAGCTTTGTAAAACTTCGTCATGTCATCATTTGGCATGATTTGTGCAAAATTATTATAATTCTTTAAATAAATTACCCAGATGGCAGAAAATGAGTTTGTGGATGAGATGTTTATGTGGCACTTTATCAAAAGCTTTAGCATAATCTAGATAAATGATGTCAACTGGTTGTTTCTGATCCAATTCTTTGGTCCATACATCTAGCGACTGGTGTTAAATTCGTGGATGTTGATCTTCCAGGGACGAAACCATGTTGTTTAGGAATAATATAATTTTTAAGTGCATGATCTAAAAGCTGTTAGACAATTAACCTTTCCATGACTTTGCTCACTGTGCTTGTTAGACTTATTGGTCTGTAGTTTATTGGTAACTTTTTGTCTCCTTTCTTGAAAACTAGTGTGATGACAGCTTTTTTTCCTCTCAGACGGCAAAGTCCCTGAATCTAATGACTGACTGAACATTCTGTTCAGTAAAGGGGCAAGTTGTAGTTAACAATTTTTCAGGTACGTAGTTAGAATACCATCAGGACCAGTGGATGAGCTTGCATTGAATCCGGACATTATCTGGGCAGTTTCAATATCTGAAGATTCTATATTATCAATAATTCTGGTGCATTTCTCTTCAATAGTCTGCAATGGACCTTCAGGTTCTACGGTTTATACTTTTCCAAATTCATTTGAAAAGCATTTCGCAATTCCACGTGGATCATTTATTATAGAATTTCCATTCACAACCTAGGCGGACCAGTTTTACAGTTAGTTTGTCTTCGTATATAGGAGAAGAAAATTTTGCCACCATCTTGAACAATTTGCTCTTCGTATTTATGTTTCTGTCGTCTCACATTAGAAGCGAGATTGTTTGAAATGTTCCTATGGATTGTGTAACTTTCATCTGTTCCCGTTCTATAATTTGCCTATGCTCTGCATTTAAGTCTGTTTTGTTTTATTATCTCTTGATTAATCCAAGGTTTATTTAAATTCATTCTATTCCTCATATCTGGTGAGTGAGTATTTAAAAGACATTTAGATATTTCGCAAAAATTCTCGTAATTAGATTCAACATTGTTATTTCCAGCATCTTTGTTAATATCCATATTTAGTCATATTTAGCCATATCTAATAATGTGTGGTGTTCAGTAAGGTGCCTCATTATTGTTGTGTAGTCTGCTTGAAAGAAATTCCGTTTGGAGATGGAGTTATAAAAAACACTGGTATTCATGGGCGATTCTACTTGTAGCGATGTGATAATTACCAAATGATCACTTTGACCAATCTTAGGCCTAAAGATCGGAGGTGTAATAATGTCTTCATCATTAGTTAGCATTAGGTCAAGAATCGCAGGGGTTTGATTTACTCTGTATCTAGTTGGCTGAAATACCTTGTAAGTAAGATTTGAGTCTACGTAGTGTTTAATAAATTCTCTTTCAATTTCCATGTTTGGAATAGATCCATGTTTAGCCCATGTGATGGTGGGAAAATTGAAATCTCAAAAGACAATAACCGGTATTTTCAGGTCGCCTAACATAATCATTTTCTCAAAGAGTTTGAGATCTGATTGCTGTGGTCTTGTGTCTGGTGTTGGTGGCCCTGTTGGTCCTGTATTTTCACATCAGGGTCATGTATTTCACACGTTTGTCACTTTCACAGTTGTACTTCCAATTTTTTTTTTTTTTTTTTTTCACATACATTATTATCCCCCCCTCGCCTGTCCAGCCTGTCTCTACGATATGTGAAAGCCAGGTACATGTATCAGAGTGTCAGGGATATTAGAGTTGAGCCACGATTCAGTAATAACTATTATGTCTTGCGCTGTGTTGACTTCTATCAAGAACTGGCTAAACTTTGGAAGGAGGGTGGCGATGTTTGTGTACATAATCTTTGGATTTATAACCAAGTTGCTTGTTACTGTCTTTTCTCGTTTCCCTTCCCCTCTACAATACAGGGGACTCCCCTGATGTATTTAATGGCAAGCTTTGCATTTGATTCTTGTCTACTTTTTGGTTCTTCACTAAGAGCTTTCAATTCATTTCTCTGCATTGGAGTTAGGTCGTTTCTAACTCTAACTCCATGTGGAAATTTCTTCTGCTTCTTTAAAATATTTTTGGCAGAGACAGAATCTCACAAAATTATTTTCATAGGTCTTGATCTAGATTCCTCAATATTTTTTTAATGATGGTTATGTCATGAGATTTTCAAGTTTCAGCTTCGTCACTTGATGATTCCTCCATGCCATAAAGAATTATATTCCTCTTGCCTAATTTACACTCCTCAATCTCTCTAATGATCCGAGGGTGAGTTTTGGGGTTTGCTCCACTAATCTTAATATTCAATCTTGCCACAAACCTTCTTTTTTAAAGTTTCTTTTCGCCTCCTTGCAAAATTGAATGTCTGCTGTAAGTTTACTTACTGCATACACAATTTTGTTAACATCTTTCATGATACTTGTCATGTCCTCGTTTTGATTACTTGTGAGTTTGTCTGCAAGATTTAACGAGTTTATCACTCAACTCCTTAATAGTTTTGTCTAACTCTCCTTTAAGAATCTTCACTAACTCTCGATTTGCAGCCATCACACAATTGGATGAACAGCAATCAAATATTTCAGCAGCAGATTTTACGCTTACCCTGAAACCACAACTAGGGTGATACATTGCTTGGCATGTCACCGATTTAAAATAACCTTGGTTACTGTTTTGTTGCAATATTTACAGATATTCATTCACTTTATTTTTAGTTTAGTTGATTTCCTGTCTTCTTTCATTCAGTTGTATGAAGATGGGGCCTCGTATCTGTGTATATGAGGCAAGCTGTTGAGGTGGATCCAGGAATATTTATCGGTCAGAACATTCCAGGTAGTGATTGGAAACACATTATCAAGACCCAGTGACATTACAAGTGGTGTTTCCCAAGGTTCAGCTGTAGGCCCAATATTATTCATTCTTTATTCTTGCGACCTCAGTGATGATCGGTCTTTATTCTGGAACTGTTACATGGATGACCCCAAACTATTCTCAAATCCACTAAAGAATCACCAGATGCTGCAAAATGACTTCAGTAAAGTGGTGAGATGGTCGGAATCTTGGTTGCTGTTCTTAAACCCCAATAAGTGTACGGTCCTCCACCTAGGAAGAAATAACCGAAATCTTAATTGTACCATTGGAAATTGCAATTCCAATTCTACAACAGTACAAAATGATCTCTGTGTTCTTATCCCTCGAAATTTGAAATGGGATAACAAAGTTGCTGCCGTTACCAAAAAAGCCAATATGCTACTATACCTGATAGAAAGGCTTTCTCTACATTGCGTCCATCTGTGGTAGATCTGATCTACACAACATACATTAGACCTATATTTGAGTATACCAATATTGTTTGGTCCCCATACTAACAAAAAGATAAACAACATTCTGAAAAAGTACAAAGGCAAATAACAAAGATCCCTAGGGAAGTACGACAATCTGATTATGAAGGAAGATGCAGAGAAATATCACTGCTGGCATTGGAACAGAAAAGAAACGGGTTATATTATAGAAATGTTTAAAATCTTGAATGGATACTATAATATTTCTGAATTTTACAACTTCTTCACAAAAGCCACAGATTCTGGACTTAAAGGACATACGATGAAGCTGGTGAAAGAAAGAACAACAGACAGGACAACGTTCTCATTTCATTGTAAACCTTGTAGCAAATACATGGAATGCACTTCCTGCACGCTGTATAGAAAAGAAAACCCTGAATGCCTTCAAGGCTAGTCTGGACAATTATAAATTTATGATTAAGTGATTATAATACTTATATATACATATACATTATATCTCCATACGTATGATCTATGATCTATAGTTGTGATTTAATTAAAATTTTCTTAGTATATTTAAGTGAATTGTTATAAAACTTATCACACCATTGTAAGATATGTGTACAACAGCTGGTTGCTGCCACCATTAATTAATAAAAATAAATAAATAAATAAATAAATTCACCAGAATGAAATAGGCATTTCCCTAAACATCCGATGTCTAGTAATGATGGAAAAAAATAGCATATGATAAAAATTCCAGTTTATGGTATGGAATGACCCAATGATAAGTTTATTATTGTTTGGTCTGTTTACTTCTTTAAAAGTAAATGTTATCAACATTGTGCCTTTACTCATCATACTAATTTGGATTTGGCTTCAAAATGGTCTACATGGTTGAATAACTGCACATTATAGCTTTCATTTGTTAGTTAAAAGAAATGTCATTTGCACAACCGTGAGAAAGAAAAGGTGTTTGAAGAAATGAAATGAATACATTTAAGTTGATAACATGGCATACCTCAACACCATCATGTTACCTTGCGTAATTATGGTGTTCACAATTCAAGGAATATTGTATTTGAAAAACATTTGGAAATACCCCTTTTAACAATTGTGATCTCATGATGAATAATTTTTAAAATAAAAATCAAGCAAAATATTATGAACATGGTGTATGTCATTCATTGTTTCAGGTCTTTTGCAGCACTTGTTTATTTTTGGTCTCTAAGTCGAAAAAGTTTATATATCATATAGTCAAGAATATATGATCCTTAATTTTATTGTAGATGTACATTATTGCTTCATGTAGAGCATCGAAAGGAAGAAATCAGTGGATGCATTACCCATAGAGTAATATGGTGCCCTTTTATACCTGATGAGGAGGAAGAAACTTCTCAGGATTCCTCTCCATATGATGATGTGGCAAAATTACTAGTCCTTACTCGTGGTTGCAAGGTAAAAATTAAATTAGTGATACTAAATATATTTTGATTTTTTTTCTAGCTGAGTAATTGGAGAGAAAATTTGTGTTGTTATCCTTATTGTGTCTTGGAAAACATGAATAATGTTTTAAAATAATTATTTATAGTGGAGACCAAAACAATATAGAAATATTTATTCTTAATTTTAAGAGGAACATGATGGTACTAGTTTTTAATACTGTAAATGATTCACTTCTAAAAATAAAAACTGTGTTTTTCTTTTTAGAAGAAAATGACAATCATAAATGTAAAGTTACAAACCTGAAATTGGGAATAGAGGTTCCTATTACAATGTATGGAACCATTATTAGAATGAAATTAAAGGATTTTTCAAAATCCGCCCTCTGAAGTGGCAAAAGTGTTTTTTGGACAATTTTTTCTTTAATTCTATTTGCAAAAGGTCTAAGCATTAGATTGTTGTGTGGCAGATCAGAGTGAAGTTGGGTACGAGGGTGATATAAATATACAATTACTTTTGTTTTACCTTAGTAATAGAATTGAGTCTCAGTGCTCAGGGGGCTAACCCACACAGATGGAAAAAAGTTCTTTTTGGGATGTTTGAACAGCTCATGCCATCTGTTAATATGTTCTAAAATCTGATGTAAGGGGGGTATCCCACCTGCCAACTAGAGGTAGTCATACAAATCATCGCATTGTAAGTTGGTAATAGTCTCAGTGCCAGAGGGGGCTATCCCACGTCCAGACAATATTTAACCTATATTGTGGCCTTGTTTGCGTGGGTCTGTGTGATGCTATTGAGCATTATTTTCTTGTACCAGGACGCTTATTCTTACCTAATAAGAGACTTTGGTGTAATAGAGAGAAGAAAAAAAGATGCTCAAGTGATATTTACACGTAAAGTACGCATGGCAAATCCATTCTGTGTTGTGGAAATGAAGAAAGAAGACTTCACAAACTACCTGACCATGAACCCATTAATAATGATAATAATAATAATAATAATAATAATAATAATAATAATAATATTAATAATAATAATAATAATAATAATAATAATAATAATAATAATGACGATAATGATGATGACGACAACGATGATGACGACAACGATGATAATGATGATAAAAATAATAATAATAAATAATAATAAAGGGAAAATGTAATGGTAATGAAGAAAACTTTAGATCAGGAAAGTTGCAGCAGTCGAAGTAACCAAAGGATCAACTGCATTATTCTACAAAAATACCACAACTGAGCTGGAGGAATGGAAAAAAGTGGAATTATTCAAGAAGATGCATGGGAGATCTGAATATCAAAGAGATCCTTCAGATGTGTCCTTTTATATTAACATTAATGACTGGGCTACCATCCTTATTTCCTGCAGGAAGGGACTTGTTTACCGATTGTTTTATGATTATTTAACATCATCAAGCAGTATAAATTCCAATGAACATGTTGATGAAATTTAATATTGGGCACAATGTTTGTAGTTCAAAAAGTTTTCAATTGCCTCAATTACAGTGCTTTTTTAAAATTATTCATTAGTTACACTGATGTAATTTCCAAAAACAGGTTTTTGTTAAAAAACTAAATAAATAATAAATATTTTTTAATTTCTAAAATTTTTATTGATCTACAATGTATGGAGGATATATTGAACTAAAAAAAGTCATGTAACAATATAACATTTTTTTGAGAAAATCAAGTTCTAGTAAAACCTTTTTTTTCTCAGTTTGCATCACATGTGGGTTAGCCCCCTCTGGCACTGAGCTCCTCAATTGTTTGCTTTTTCTTTCTAATTCAGTAAATATCTGATAATAGATATCAGATAAATATCCAGGCAACACTGGGTTACTTCATCAAGTTTTTCAGATTTTCAAAATATCAGTGTTTTTGTAAGAAGAGCTTGTGATTTATTTAACTGAAATGCAATAGATCTTTTTGACTTTTTGATTATTCTTCACAATGCTGTAACTTTTTTTATAATGTTGTCTTTTAATTTTTTTAATGCATATCAAAGTACAAAAAAGTTACCAATGTTGTCCATCTATTCAATGCGTTGTTCTTTAAACACAGTTACATTTTGTGCACCTTGTGGTAGTGTATTTAAAATAGTTTGTAAAGTTGAGGCAGTTTGCTTCAGTAATTTATTGCAATAATTCTAGAGGTGGTATTATTATTATTATTATTATTATTATTATTATTATTATTATTATTATTTGTGGAAAATTTAATTCTTGTTTCTTCATTGACAATCTTACTATTTGGAAGTATATGTGGTAGTGTAGTAATGATTTATTCACAAAATTGATAATATTTTAACTTTAAATTATATCAAGCTTCACACTTCTAATTTAAAAACAATCTTTCAGATTTTTAGTATAATATATTTAATATTAAGTAAATATATTATTACTATTAAGTATTTAAAGTCAGAATTTCAAGTGGAGATAAGTCCAGTAACATCTATCATCAAGTGTCTAACTACTTGTTTAATGAATTATTAATTTATTCATTGACTGCTTGCTCTTAAAATGTTTCAGGCTGAACTGTGGAATGTCAGTGTTGTGGTGGCTCGTCATGGCAATGGTCCTCTTGAACCTGAAATTGTTGAGGAAGGTTTTCTGGAAGTTAATGAACATTCTCAACCCATTGTAGATGCAGCTTTTTCCCCTGATGGTGTAGCTCTAGCTACTGCAAGTTTGGATGGTGATATTAAATTTTTCCAAGTGTATATGCATACAGGAGAACGTCCACGTTGTTTGCATCATTGGCAGCCTCATGGAGGGAAGCCAGTGTCAGCTTTGTTCTTTTTGGATAATCATCAGTCTTATAATCCTCAGTGAGTACTTACAAAATCCAATGCTGTCAGAAAACGAGTATTTCAAGTTTTTGCTTAAAATGATGCATTTATTGTTCGTTTGATGCAGTGTCCAGTTTTGGAAGTTTGCAATCACTGGAGCTGAAAATAACACTGAGTTAAAATTATGGTCATGTGAATCTTGGTCTTGCTTACAAACAATACGTTTCACTCCAGAAAATTCAAAAAAAAATATTGCACTCAAAGCAGGTCTTGATCTTGGTGCAGGATACCTTCTGCTCTCGGATATATATAATAAGGTATGTGTTATGTTAAACTAATGGATGTGTATTATGTATAATACAATCCATTAATAAAACTTACGAAAAGAAAGAAATAAACAATAGAGTTTTTATTTATGTGACAAGGGAGTTATTCCACATCAAATTCAATAAAAAATTAGCCTTGATGATTTTGATTTTTTAAATCCATTGTGTCCATTCTAATAGTGAAAACAACTTATGCATTGGAGATCTGTAAGGCGTGCCATTTGCTCAATCTTATTCGCTTGAGCATATCATCCTCGAGTATTGTGTCCTTAAGCATCCTGTGCTATGCTCACTGTGGGCTGGTTCACGGGCCCATGGCGGCAACTATTTTCATGTATCAGACTACACAAGGCATTGATAGAGGAGGGTCCAGGAGCACAATGTGATCGGTCCTGTTTACAGTGTGCTGTGGCTTCAAAAGCAAATTAAGAGGATTATGAAAGCTTACATTCACCTGGAAAAGGCACTGACACAGAAGAAATCTAGAGAAAATAAGGATTAGAGGGAGAGGGTTCACACATTGTTTGTGAAATCTCAAAGCTTCAGATTTTACAAGCTTGTATGTGAAAGAACATCTTTTTTTCCTGCGGGAAAACAAGAAAAACGTAACATTTTTAGATGTTTTTGCAACCTTCACTTTTACCCTTTCATTTGATCAGCAGCAAGTCATTATGAAATTTTATCCACAATGACAACATTTTTTTAAAACATTAGAAATGTGTATTCCTGTTTAAATACCGGGAGCAGTAGCTCAGTGCATCAACTGATGTCACTGCAGCGCCTCTGACCGGCAGGTTCTAGGTTCAAGTCCCGATGGCGGTAGGATTTTCGACACTAGCTTTTCAGCTAGATTGAATTCAGTTGCTGTCTGGAGGAGAATTCTAGCGGCCAACTGCTCTGATCGGTAGTTTTCAGTGGTTTCTCAGATCAACACCAGGTGAATGCCGGAGCAGTACCCTATCAAACAGGCCACAGACCGCGCGGGATCTGTCCTTCCTCTTCCTTGTCCTATCCTCTCCCTTTACACACACACTTACACTGACATGCACTACACTACCACATATTCCGGGAAAGCGGTCGGGAGCTTACAGCTTGTCCCGGCTGGGGCAGTGCCCTGCTGGTGGGAGAGTCCTGGTTAGGGGGAACCCCACTAGCCGACGGTTGGTTGGCGCTGGATCTCGCCATCCAGGGGAAGATCACCGCCGTCTCCCGAGAAAAAAAAACATGCACTACACTAACGGGACTAATGATCAAAGCAGTTGACGTGCCCAGAAACACGGAAAAACCAACCAATCCTGTTTAAATGTTTCTATCGCTTTATTATTGTTATTATTTTTATTTTTATTTGAAACGTTTCCATGCGTTAGCATAAACTCTCATGTTTTTCCATGCCCACATCTTATTTTAGCTCATACAGCCATTGTCCTTATTTTAGCTTATATATACACATCGCCTCATTGTGGCCCATTGCTCGTGAAGCATCGTTCGCCTCACACCGAACATCAGATGCTTAGTTTTCAAGGCCGAGCACAATTCTTTTGGTGGGTCGTGGCGAGTAAGATTCTGTCCTACTGGTCGGAAGTCTAGTGGATTTTCTGCGTACTGCCATGATGCTCGAGCTAAATAGTCTCTTGCAGGACTCCAGTACACATGTTTTTTATTTTCATAAAAGTTGTATACCTTCAGAGTTATTCAAAATTAAAAATTACAAAATAGCGTACATACTGTCTTATATAAATGCTCGTACCGCCTGTTTAAAAAAAGGAAAGAATTCATACTACCTTCATTTTATAGAATATAACTAGACATTTTATTATATTTGCATTAAAATTATACAAAAATTAAAATTGTATTTTTCAAAGTATTTTAACTTAAGTTTTTATTATTTTTTTTAAGTTTGCAATTAAAAAATATATTAAACATCACTAAATTCCCTACTTTTTATTGCATAATTGTGCAAAATTTTGGAATGAGATATGCCTAAATACAGTTGCAATAAATTAACTTACCAAGTGTGGCGTGTGGAGGTCAGCAGCATCCAGGTTTGCACTGTATGAAGTCAAGTGCATGCAGTCTATCATTAAAATAAGAATGTTAGGAACAAATAAACTTGAGTCTTGAAGTTCATTAATGTACATTTTACAAAATTAATACAATAATTGATACGTGAAAGAGTATTATATCATATTGTATAACTAACGTGACTTGCAGAAATACTTCTTTCTTATCGCATGCGTGAGACAAACATTAAATGAATACCACTAAAAATTTTTTGCCCACTTGATAATTTCTGTGGTGTCATAATTGGATCCTGAAGTAGCTGCAGACTTGCTTACATAGCCAATCTTTTGGTAATGCCACCAATTTCTTTACAAGACCCTTTCCCATGGGAAGTAACAAAGAAATGGCATTCAACATTCATAAGAAAATCTTCGTGAAAACATAAATTAAAATTTTTCCGGTTTTTATATTGCGCACTTGCTCCATCTGAAAAGTGTATTACTTTTCTGACATTATCTACTTCAACTTTTAGACATTCAATTGAATGCTTTTGGAAGAGGTGAACTGCATTTGTATCATGCATAAGACATTCAGAAATTGGTATTAAGCTTTTGTGCCTTAGCTGACCATTATCTTTGAAATATATAACAAAGGGATGTAGTGACCTGGTTCTTATTCCAATGTGCTCCTTAAACTGAATCCTGACTGACAAATGAATAATTTTCTGAGAAGTCGCAAATTACTAGGCAGTCACCTTCTTGTAAGGATTTTTTCTTCTGTGCCAAAAATGCAGATTGTTGTTGATCAATAAATGCACGAGGTGCTAGAACATTAGTTCACTGGCAAATTATCTAAAAATTCTTCAGTGGAAGAGTTCAGCAGTTGTAAATTGGTTCTATCTAGAGTTACCCACTGTTTGTAATTAACATCTATCATTTCGTTTTTTAAATATCTCTTGAAACTGTTTTTTCAAATCTTCTGCCGATGGTCAGTTTTGACATTTTCTTAGATGACAATCAAGAATTGCACATAACCTGAGATAGAATATCTTTGAAGTTTCTCAGCTGCTTTCCTAGGTAACATGTTAATTTTGCCAAATTTCTTCTATCAATCATTAATTTCACATTTTTGTGATAAACACATACACAAATTGAATACATTCCGCTTGCTCCGGGAAACACAATGTTTTGGTCTTAGTTCTGCAAATTTCGGAAAAACTAATTTTAATGCCGAGATATTTATTGTGACTGTCTTCTTTCATTGATAAAAGTTCTTTCCTGCCATTACCCATATTATATCATCAAAAGTGAAATATTCCTGCACTTATTTTATTATTGATGTGTTTAAAGTTATTTTCACTTTTAGTATGTGGTGTAGCTAGTACATCCCCCTCTGCAGCTACATGTTTTGCAATCTTTATCACATGAATTGATGAATCAAAAAGGTCCTTGATTTTACCTATTGGCCAGTCTTCAAAAATTGTTCAAATTTGAATTTTAATGATTTGGTCATTAGTATTTCTATAAAACAACCAACTAGTTTCCTGTAATATTTAATAGTTTGACCTATTTGATGTTTCTTCAGTATGAAAATATCAACATAAAACGTACTTTTCTTGCTGAGTTTGCTTTAGTTTGTTAAGATTCTGACCATGATATTTCTTTTTGGATAATTTTTTCTTCTTCATTGGAGTTTCCCCTAATGACATTAACTTTCATTCAGTTGGTCTAAGATTGGTTGGCAGAGTGAAATCCAAACTGCTAGTTCCACTAGATTTGTCAGTGTCAGAGTTGACTATTGCTTCTTCAGTAATATTTTGCAAGCGAGGGCCAGCCATTACAGGGACATTACATGCTGGAACATTCCTGGATTCCACAATTCTGGCATCAATGAAACATTTTTATTACACTTCTCACAAGTCCTGAAATCATAAGGCAACTCTATATGTGTCATGTTTAGTTTAATGAACATATTCGGTGTCACATGCTTAAAGTTTTTCTTCTATCAATCATTCTTGATAATATATATTATCGCATTCTTGTCGTAGTGATTTTTGAGATTGAATGGATTAAAACAAAAGTCATGTTTTGGGTGCTTGATATTACTCATTGTGATTAACAATCTTAACACAAATGATGTAAAACCTGCAGTAAACATGGTTTACACTTGTTGCACGTAGACACAGTGCACAATAAGAAATGAAACTGGACCTGCCAGACAGCATAGTATGTGTGTCGCCCCTTGACATGGCTTCAGTGGAACCAAACTCACTAAAGTGTGTGTAGTAAGTTCCACTTCACAATGTTTGTTGATACCAGAACTTGATACCCAATGTAACTTATAACTTACATAGGTTTTTGGAGTTAAAAAATTATTTTGTGCAGAAATGAGAAGCAAACGTTCAAAAGATAACATGTCCACTTTTTTTCGAGAGAACGTAAAAATGTTATAACATCAAAATTATGCAAATACTTTATTTGTACTCAATTCTTAATCGTGTAATAAAGATAGCTAAATATATTATTAAAACAAAACTTAAATATTCTATGTTTGGTTCACTTTTAGAGCTAGTTTCGCGTCGGACATGTCTCGTTTTCAATGAACATAAAGGACATGTCATGCTTTGTTTGAATTACAACTGGACATGTCTTGATTTGAATGGAAAACATATCCTTTGTATTGAAATTTATAAAAATAACATTGGGAAAATTCACATTATTTTTCTTGCATCTTTTTGTAAAAATCTATTATTGAAAATTTTATTAAAAAAGTATATAATTTATTTATTATTAAGGTAAGGATATCCTCCCAACTTAAACAATTTTATACTAATCCATTGACATGTTTGATAAAAAAAAGAGCGCCCTCATTTTTTCTCCTTTTACCTCCAAACAATTATTTTTGACATTTTAAAAAAGTATGTCATGCTTTCTTACCTTAAAGTTGGAACAATTCATGTTTTGTAATACTTTTTCTTCATGATCGGTGCAAGGAGAGAAAGTAAGCAAAATAATTAGGAAAGGGCAAAAATGGCAAAAATAGGCATCAGAAGTTAAAATACAGTAAAATCCCTCTTTTACACTTTCCATGGGACCCTAGGGAAAATGGTGTAAATTGTGGGAAATGTAAATAAGGGGAAATGCTTTTTTTTCTTTGAAACTATGGGGATAATGTATTTAGATACAATCAATAAGGATTATAATATGCTTTAATATGTATAATTAGATACATAATAAACAATATTACAAGGTCAAATAGAAATCTGACCTAAATTAACAACATTGGAAATTGAAGACATATTAATACCGAAGTTTAATGAATTTTAAATGTCACAATGACTCTTCCACAAGTCCCCGCAATCCACTGTTTGCAGCCTTTGATGATGCAACCCTGTGGAACTCATTGATGAATGAAGGGAGGGAAATAGTATTTCTACTGTAAGAAAAATGCAAAGTTAACTTTTCCCAAACTCTGTAAAATATTTGTTTTTGGCAATTCGTACTGATTTCCAACTAATATTTTTTGAAATTTATTTATTTATGAAATAATAGAGAGTATTCATGAAAGAATTTACAGTTCAAAACGTAGGGAGAAGTTCATACTTTGATGTTTGAGCCATTACAGGATGGGGCAAAATTGTGTCTGTTTTAAAATGAAAAAGTGTGAAATTGTGAAGGAGGATGATGTAAAATAAACAAATGATCGTGAGGCTACCGCTCTCAGGCATGTGTCACATGAGCGTTGCGTTGACGCGCGTCACCTAATGCTGACGACGTCAGCTGCGTCGATGCGTGAGCACACGTCACATAATGGCGTCGTAGATTGACAATATGCGAAACAGCGAACGAGGGCTCTTGGCGACGTGCGTTGTTCTCACGGCTCAAGCAAGACGCGACAACGTATGTTGAGATAAAGCGCATTTTCTAGCTTTCAACACGCGACGCGCGTTAGCAACAACTCACATCGCCAAGAGCGTTCGTATGTCGTTTCGCGTGAGATACAGTGTTAATCAACACGCCCGTTAAGTCACTCGTATGCGCAGGCATCGACGCAGCTGGCGTCATGTTATGACCATTTTTAACGCGGCAAGATGATGGGCAAGTCCAGTGACTGCCCATTGTGCCTAACGCGGAGTGCTGTCTAGACGGTGTTGTGACAAGCAGATTGTTGTAAATTGCGAGAAAATTGAAATTATATTATCGTAAAAGCGGGATATATATAACATTATGAATGTACGATAACTGATGGGACCAACAAAAAATGTTGTAAATGCCGGGAAAACGTAAATTGCGGGAACGTAAAAGCGGGGTTTTACTGTAGTTAAAAAAAAAGGCAAAATGAAATCTAATGAGGAAAAATGCAAAAATAAGGTAAAATGGCAAAAATAGACAACAGACACTGAAATAGGCAAAAAAGGCAATATAAATATCTACTGAAACAACTCCGGAAACACAATTAAGTAGTTCCTATTGTTAAAAGTCATAAAATAGTAACAATAGCAAAAAGTAATTTTGCTAAACTCTCCAGGTCTAGTCATCAGCGTTAGGGGATATGTGTCAACAAAACACTCGTGAGACACAGGAGTAAGAAATGAAAATAAATGTGGCACGGAGGGTACAGACAATCACATTTCTCAGCCTCTGGAAAATGAAAGGAGCCCAAAAGTACCATGAAAACAACACATTGCTCTGGTGCGCCGGAAAATGTGTCTTTCGCGAAGCAAGTTATACAAATTTTGAACATGCTAAGTGGAACAGTTAAACGTGTAAATGAATAATTTGATGGAAGTGGGTTTGGAACTTGAAAATATGAAAGTACTAAGCAGGAAAACACGGTAACAGGCTATGTGCTGAGATTCCACTGTATATAAATATTCCTCTTTGAAATTTTGCACTTTTGAAGTTCATTTAACTGAGAATAAACTATTATTTTTAATACAAAATTTAATTTTTAAATGTAATGTTTAATTTTTAATGTAAAATTGCAGTTTTTAAAGTTAATAAAGATTTAGTGAATGATCAAAATTTAACAATTAAATCCAAGTGTAAATAGTGTGAAATAACTGTGTTTGAGCTTTTATTTGAGACTAATCTCAGTTCTTTATGATCAATCTTGGAGGAGAAATAAGCATTTTATTTTTTAGTGCACACACGTTTTTGAAAAATTTCATGGGACATAAATTCCAAAATAATGAAGTTATACTTGGGTTTTTCTAACAAGGCATCTAAGGGTAGTATCTCCAAGATGGAATATAGCACGGCTTTTCGTGTCTTTCTCGGTCGTGCTGCTTGTGTCACTTGATCTGCAGCTCTGCTTGAAACAGTCGTGATCATGCGACATCTTGTGACAGGACTGAGAAAGATGCAAAATTTCATGCCATATTCCATCTTGGAGATACAACCCTCATATGCCACATTAGAAAAACCCAAGTATAAATACTAGCAAAAACATTTAAACCTCATTTAGTTACCCTCGGAACACATTCAAGAAGTTTCTATCAATTTTGAACACCTAAGGTCAAAACAGTGTTCAATTTGACATGGAATGACTCAAGGTATAAGTGAGAATAAATTAATTTTCTAATTGTAAATTCTTTTTTCTGCATTCTTAGGTGCCCAATGTATTTGAAACCTCTCATTTTCATTAATAATTGGAAAGCTGGAAAACAGCCTAAAATATAGCTTAGAGGAACATATTTTTTTAATAATAGTGAAAGGGAATTGATATTTTAACGACAACTAACAATTCTTGAAAATTTTATCTTACAGATTAAAAATTGAAACTGAATTGTATGAACAGAAGTAATATAATTGTTTTCTTTTTCAGCTGTTATATATTTTCCAGATTTACAAAAATTCTGATGAAACGTGTGCCTACATACAGTCTGTTTCTGAATTTTCTCTGCCATATCCTATTCTTAGTTTTGGCATTGTAGATGCAGGCCTGCGTACAGTGAGAAGTTCAGGGTTTGAAGAATTTTGCTCTGGTAAGCAGAAAAGTGAAGGAAATTATTTTTAATTTATATATTTATTTCCATTTTCTATGGTATTTGCATTTCTGATGTTCCTTCTGTTTCTACTTCTGGTATTTGTTCTGTTGTAATTTAAAATGGGTAATACTGTAGTTGCTGAAACCAGATTATTTCACAATTTGGCATGATACTCTACAAAACATAAATGTTGCATCCTTACATTGAATTTGAGTAACATGTTCATCCATCTAGCTCTCACTGTTCGATCCCTTCCTTTGAAGAAAATAGTCTGAAAACACTTAACCTTTTTCAATTTTTCAAAATTTAAGAGTAAACAGTGAAAATCCTATGCCATCTCCCCTCCCCTCTCTCCTCTCCCCTCCCCTCTCTCCTCTCCCCTCCCCTCTCTCCCCTCCCCTCCCCTCTCTCCCCTCCCCACTCTCATCTCTTCTCCCCCTCCCTCTCTCCTCTCCTTTCCTTTCCTCTCTCCTCTCCTCTCGTTTACGTGAAAATAAAAATGACTCAACATCTGACAGGAAATTCAACTGTGCCCATTCACTGAAGCTGAAGTCAGACCCTTTCATTTGACATATTTTTCTTGTATATTACTTTTCCATTATTCATTTCTTAGTTTCAGTGCTCCTTGTGTTAATAAATCAAATTCTAGTATTCTTTGAGCTATTATTTAACGTTACAAATTAAATTATCATCAGAATGATAATAATATATACATTATTGAAATATTATTTGATATTGATTTAAAGCTTTAGGGAAATGGCCCTTTTTTGTTGTGACATTCATTCTTTTCAGTGATATGTGAAATTCTTCTGATAAACAATATCAGTAATTCTTGTCATTTTTTATTTTTAAGAAGATGGGGAAGAAGAGCAGTTGCCCTCTGTGCAGGCTGTGGTTGTGAGAATGTATTTAGTTCAACCAAAATCCTTGCAGGAATGTCACATTAGTTTCCAACCATCTGGGTCCTCAGGGTCTAATGTGGAGAAATTGGGAACCTTGTCAGGTGATTCATTATGTAAGTTTAAGTTATATTTATAATATTTAGAGTTCATTGCATTAAGTTTTATGCCTTGACGTTCATTTTACATCTCTCTTACAGTTTTTCATTTCATATTTTAAAAGTAGGATAATCGTTAGAATACAGTGTACTATCACAGAAAGAAATGTACAGAACAATTCTAAAATTAATACATGCTTGAAAGATAATATTGATTTATTCCCATTATTTGAAATTGAATTGCTTTAAAAATATTCTTCTAAAATCCCTAGAGAATTCTTATATATCTACAGATATATACTTTTGGATGAAAATTTTGTAATGGATATACATGATTGTTACAGTGTTTAAGGATGGTTTTTCTGATCTGTCAAGAAGTATATTAGATAAATCTGATGCAGATGGGTCCATTCATGAAATTGCAACTAACAGAAGTTCACAGTTAAACCTGATGACTCCTGATGCTTTTAACTCTCCAGCAAAGAAAGAAAGCCCTGGTGAAATTCTCAGTCCTAAAGTAAGTAGCCATCGTTTTGTTATTTACTTCATTGCCCCAAATTTGGTTTCAGAGTATCTAGATTCTTTTATCCAGTTAACCTTCCTCTTTTCTTTTTTATGAATTCTCTTTTAATAATAATAATTCTTTGCGACAGTGAGGGGTGACTAAATTCCCTTCCCTCTTGAAAAGAAAAGAAAAAAATGAAGAGGAAAAACCCTGTCATAAAAGCAACAACAAAAATGCCCAACAAAAATCACATTCCCCAATAAAATCCACTGGGTGATGTTCTCTTTTAAATCCTTTTTTTTTTTTGTTTATATAAAAAAATACTTTGCTAATAAAATCTCAGTTCTCAATTCAAATCAAAAATTAAATATAAGAAAATTGATTTGAAATCAGTTTTCTCAATCTTTTTCAGTTTAGTGTTTGGCATAAATGGTTTAGTGACGAGTCCTAAAAGGAAATTTCACTGAAATTTATATTCTCATCTATTTAAGACTTGCTCATATAATTGGAAGAAAAAAGAGAGAAAGGGAGAGAGAGAGAGAAGAGGGAAGGAAAAAGAGGGAGAAGAAAGAAGTATTGCAAAAAGATGAGGAAGATGGGCAAGAACATACTGACAAAAGGATGGAGGAGGAAGGAGAGGAGCGGATTGAGAAGAACATAGAAGATAGATCTTGTGACAGCCCAGTACTCTCGTTTTCTATATTTACATAACAAATGATGTATTCTTTGTTCTTATTTTTAATTATAAAGATCCACTACCGTGGAGCCACATCAGCTAGTCACTACATTACAATTACTTTCTTTCAATGGGCAATGGTTAATTTTTGTACCATATTTGTCTGTTCATAAGACTAGTGCCTAAACCGCTGATTTTCACCAAATTTGATACTCTCCAATTGATCTGACTATGATGTGACCCCTTGAACTTGAGGGTACTTTACATGAAGCCAAAATTTCAAAATTTTCTCAAAAATGGCTCCAATTTTTTTCGCAAATAGAACAATGTGGGCTTAAGACATCTTCAAATTCATTTCTTTTATCTTCTGCATTTTCAAAAAGTGCAAATGTTTAAATATTTTTCTGAATCTTCTTACAACTACAATATTAAAGATGGAGATTTTTTCTTAAAGAAATGTGGTTTTTTGAATTAGATATTCAATTAACGATAGGTACACATACAAACTGTGAGTAATTTGCATTTTACAAATGTTGCCTGGAGTGTTAGTAGGATGGTTTAGAAGAAGTCCAGTGTTATAATATTACCTATCCATTACCAATCATACAAGAAAGTATGCATTGTAACACCACTAGTTCTTCTTGCACTGTTCTTG